>JAIPRN010003285.1:0-22556 GCA_025469175.1 Geopemphigus sp. TES_GeoC_2020 | reverse complement strand
GGTTTTTTTTTTTTTTTTTTGGTCGGTTCTTCGGACGACCGCCGGCGAATTCGAACATTTCTAATATCGCCGGGACGTTCTGCCGCCGATGTGCCAACGACTACGGGAGCCCGACACGAGGTTCGCCAACGTATTTGCCGTCGTGGCGAAACACGCGAACGAAATTCGGAATTCGCTAAATCGCGCCGGTCTACGCCGAGGCGGAAGAAACGGGCGAATATTACGACGAAACGTACGTACGCGTAAGCGCGACCCCACACGTGTATGCGTTCCTGAGATATTTGTACGTATTACGTACGTGTCGCCGATTATATTCGCTGATATCGGCCCGATTGACGAAATGTCTCGGGTTTCGTTATCGCCGCCGATATACGAACGGTGTTTTTGTCGAGACGTTAAGCTCGGGAAAATGTCGCCGGGGACCAGCGCAGTGCGAACGACCGTTGCGTTCGTCCGCACGAGTGTAAACAACTAGGCCTGGCTAAGCGCGCCGACTTGCGGCACTCGAATGCACGATCGCCGGCGTCCGAGACGTTACGATTGTGGCCCGCGTAAATTGGTCGACACGTTTATTTAAAGTAGACGACTGTTTGACGCACGCGGGCGCACGAGTTCGTCTCACCGTGTCTATAGTTGGCGACAACGGTTCCGTTAATTTTACGGACGGAATTACGTCGTCGGGAATATTCGACGACAATTATTTGTCGGGCGATGATTCGTCGTCGTTAGTATTCCGGTGATTACGGCGACTTAGGCAGACACCGTGGAATAAAATTAAATACCAGTCGCACGACGGCGGCCCGAAGTGCGTTTAAATGCGAAGTCCCCGGTTCGTCTATAGTATCGCGTACTTAGATTGTATTAGTTTTAAGAAATTCGCTGATTTAATTCCGTGAAAGCTCCTTCGTCATATATATATATGTATACCACGCATAATGTTACCCAAAAACCTCATTCCTGTAGAACGACGTAGGAGACCCGTGTACGATGTGGGTTTACTATAGGTTTTCGGGAAACGAGAGATGTTCTTCAGAGAGCACTTAGTTAATTAAAGTCTAAAATAGCTCGCCCGTGTGTGTGTATATATATATATAGTCCAAATATATTGTCGAAGAATTATTCATCAGTCGAGACGACGCCGCACACACACACACAGGTATATACGCGTCGCATAGTGCGTAGGTATTCAATAACGTTCGCCCGGGAACGTCGGCGCGCGTTTTCGGCTGCTCAATGAATCGAATAATAATTGAAAAAATCGCGCTATCCGGTCCGTTTCGCTCGACGTTCCGGTTAGTCGGTATCGTTCTCGTTATTACGACCAATTACGTGTTTTTCGAAATACAAATACGCCCGACCGTTGTAAAACGATCGCGCATCCGCCGGCGGTGTTGTCGACATTTTCGAAAATGTCCGTGTCCTGACGTATATTGAAACGTACCATACGATTACGAAATTGTTCCTAATTAGTTACGAGCCGGCCGCGTTCCTCCGGCCATATTAAAATAATTATTTTGTCGCGTAGCTCGAGCGCGGTACGTTTTATTTGCCCACCGTGGACCACCGGGAAGTGAACGTCCTAAAATAAATCGCGTTTATTAACGTTACTAACGCGTTTCGTTTTTCACTTCGGTGTATATTAAACACGGTTAGTGTATATTTCGTTCGTTTCGCCCTTAAACGCCATAATCTTGACCAAATCGAATTTGATCAATTTTACCGGGCCGATTTCTCTTTATATCAATCGTCGGCGGATATAATCTTTGTCCCGAAGAATCTTATTCCGACACGTTCGAACGACAATTTTCGTGTCGCGTTGAATTGTCGTTAATATAGATGAAAAGTCCGCCGGATACGCCTCGTCGTTCTATAACCGTTAATAATCAAAATGTCCTTATAAAATTGATCGCTCGTACTATTGTGACAACGACATTGACACGAATCAAATTATACGTAATGAAATAACATTTACAAACATAAATATATCGTCGGAATCGATAAAATAAATACTAACCGTTCGTGTGCGCGTGCACATTACGCGTTATTAAATTGTGTACGTTTTCATGGTCTTGCGATTCGATTAAACGAGACTATCGACCTAACCTAACCGGATCAGGTAATATTCACAGTCGGACACACGGGCAAACAACAGATATCGTTATAATATATGTAGACAAACAACGAACACGATGGGCTGCTTCCTGGGGTGTGAAATCGGTTTGTCCCCGAAAACGGTTCTGCGGTCGACGATGGCTACGACGACTTACAACGTCGACGCGTGATCTCATAATACAATGCGTGTGTGCGTAAACGTATTTGAAAATCAACAAGTAACGTACCGACGGCGGTCTGCGGTCTAATTCGTAGTGTACGAGAACTATATTATTGTACATAATACACGTGTGTGTGTGTGTATATATATACGTCATGCACACGTGATTCACTTACGGCGCAGCGTTGGACGTGACGGGATTTTCGGGAAGGAATGGTTTTTGTGTGGGAGGGATGGATGGAGGAGAATTGACGGATAGATAGACCGATCGGCGGATGCGGGTCGAGGGGAAGGAAGGAAGAGTGAAAACACGAAACGAAAATAGCCGCGTGATTTATTCTTATAAACGCGCCGTATTACTAATAACACCCCGTTACGGTTAACGCGTCCCGGACTAAGTGCCACCCACCGACGAAACGCGTAAACGAAAATCACTCCGTTTCCTCTCTCGAGCCCAAATGGAACAAGCACGGCTGTCGTTTATAGTATTTTATTATGGTCGCGTAACGATATTCGGACGGAACGGGTAGACTTCGGAAAAACTTTAACGCGTTAATCGTATTAGGTGGCAATTGGGAGGGATTTACGAGACGTCGTAGAACGGCGAAAACCTCGAAAACGTACAACAATATTAACCGGAATTTCCGCGCAGACACCCAAAGTCAGAGAGAGTCACCGACGTCGAGTTTTAATCCGTCGGTAAATTCGAATACAAATTCGAGTGTTCTACGACGTCGCGACTTTTCGAATAGCTAGTTTTAATGACGCTGTTGCCGCCGCCCCGCCTGTTCCGTACGTCGAATACGCCGCCGCGATATTTTATAATTAACTTAAACGTTACGTACGGTTTTTAATTTTAACCACAGCGCGTAACGTTACATTAAACCGCTAACGTTGCTCTTGTTTAGCAATTAGTGTACCGTATAAACTGTTATCCAAACACCCGTTTAGCGAACTCCGACGACGATAAACGCGATCGACTTATAATAACATTTTCGCGATTTTAAACGCGATATTTTTTTAATCACTCCGCGTAAAAATATATACGTTCGCGAATAACGTGATTATTAAAAAAACACATTTTTTATCGATATCGTATTTCGTACGTTACGGGTTAAATTCAATACATAACGTCTAAGTACGCAGAAACCGAGCGGTATGCTTTACTTTCCGGAGAAAATCGTTATAAGAAAACGATACGAATTTCGGCTTCGTTCAAAATTACGAGCGCACACAACTTCCACAAATTCCTATCAGTAACATAATAATAATAACGATAATAATTATATTGTTCGAGGAGTAGGTACTCGAGATAACTGTGTTTTCGTTGAACAGTTGTATATACTTCCTTCAAAACTTGATAAATGTACAAACGGATTGTTTAACTATATACAGTTTCGCACTATTGTTGTTGCAGTTGTATTCATACTCCCTGATCTACTTAAGACAAATTCGTCTCGAAGTAACCATTAATATAATCAATGTCGCGCGCGTACTCGGATAATAAAATCCGGAGACATTTAAACGTAATCTTCCCGTATAAAATACGTCAATTTTCTTGTTAGAAGCTACACGTATATATATAGGTTTCGCGGAACGTATTGGACGTTGGTTTTCGGTTTATTTTTTTTCGTTATTTCGACGAAGTAGTTGAAAAGGAACACATTTGTTTCCAACGTTTTACTATATATATATATATATATTTTTTTTTTTAATCGCGTCTCTACTTTTAGATAGTGGAAATCACACTTTTTGTTGGTCGGAATTGCAAAAATATAGGATTTTACTTTTATCAAGTCTTAACCGTATCCATAAAATAACAAGGGAACATTCTTATCAAAGTGTACTTATAATATATAATCTACTTATATATAATCGAGATCTCAGTACCCACGTCGTAAATGTTTTTTTTTAAACGTAATTTTTGATACAATTACACCGTTGCGAATATTGGTATTTATCGCTATGTACATATTCTATATTTCAGATTTCGTTGGTTCAATTTACCTTTGATCTCTGTAAGTATTTTTTAAAAGGTTGTATTTTTTAAAACGACAACTAATTAATTTTAAGAATATATATATATATATATATATATATACGTTCAATAAACGTCTAAAATATAATAACGTACGATAATACCTACGCGTCGACCATATTATACGATAAGAAATAAAAATGGTAAACAAAATACGTTTCGCGAAACTTTTTTGTACTAGGATCAAACGTGATTTTAAAATTATTATTCGCGCGACGTTTTATTTTTACGCTGTGAAAATTACATAAATAATTACTTTGGCTAGGTATATGCGTGAGGTTATGCAAAAACAAGGCCGAAGTTATTGTACGGTTTTTAATTTGAAATTCTATTTTAAAAAACAGTTTTATAGTGTGTTTCTCCAAAAAAAAGGCTCATTTATTATTTATTGCGTGTCACTGTGACCGTAATTCTAGTAGTTTTCTCGACCCTAAACAGCACGATGATATTTCAAAATATATATATATATAAAACAAACAACGACGTATAAAACGCCGCCGCACATTATAATATTGTCTACTTTTGTTTTTGCGCTAATTGAATTCGTCGAGAGACCGCGGGACGTTTTTTTTATTTATTATTCGTTATTGTTTCTCGTCCATTGCCGACGCCGGTGGCGTCATTATAGGTCTTTAAATGTTCGCCAATTTCGAAGCACACTGAATTTTATTTACCATTTTTACGATAGTAAAATAAATCCTACTTCGTTGACCTACGTTTCATATTAATCGTATACGCGTCCTAACATTGTTAGACATTGTTTGACACGTACGTTTTTTTTTTTTTTTTAAAAAAGATGTGATCCTGACCCACGTTTATATTTTAGAATAATTCGAACGAGTTTTAGTCATACGCATGTCGACACGTCGTAATATTTCGTCGCGATTATTATCCGTTTTACACACGAACAAAATGAAAATTATAATTACGTAACGGGCGACGATAACATTTTGAAAATTGAATTCCTTTGTTCCGAATCGTTTTCCAATAATTTGAATTCCCCGATAGGTAACATTATTTATATAATTAACATATAAAAACAACATTGATATAAACGTAGATAATACTATTTCGATTTTTAAGTGTATTTCGTTCGGTACCCTTTGGTTTTTGCTATTACAATATTAACGATTCGCGTTAAGACCGCGAATTACTTTGAAAATCGAACGTTTCGAAAATATAAATAAATATACGTCGCGACTCTATAATTAAAATGGAAAAATTCTCCGTCAATAACCTAACCCTTCGAGCATACCGTCGTATTCATTTCGAAAACAACGACCGTAGAGACTTAGGTCGTCGTATTTGCGTACATTTTACCACGGAACGTCATTCTTACGCAACGGGATTTAATTAAATTGTGAAGCCGTGTGATTTTGTGGAACCGTCTGCGTAATGGAAAACGTATCTTATCCGACCACCTTCGCGCGCGTCATTCCACACTTTTGCCACTGGTGTACTTAAGATTACCGCACAACGGAGGGGCTACGACGAATTCGAACGACGGAATATTTAAAAATGTAAACGTAAAATTATAATAACGTTTTAAAAAAAAGGTATTTCTTTTATGTTTTCGTTTTATAAAGCCTAAATAAAATTCGACGGATTATTAATATTATATTTGGAATTTTAATTGTATAGCCTGAGCGAAATATTAGCGGTATAATACATATTTAACCACGTCGGTGTATTCGGCGAGATTTTTCCACGGTATTTCGCGGATACGTTTGAAGATAACGAAGTGTCGCCGTTTGGCGAAGTTGACACGAATTGGAAGAAAACACGTTTCGGTCGCACAGAAGTGAAGCTTAATAAACGTTTATCGGGAATATGGTCCGTTTTTCCACCAATATGTCGATTCTATCGTAATCCGATGTTCATCGTAGTTCCGTACCTTTCAAGCAAAATGTCCGATTCAAATTACGGTTTACGATCGAAATTATTACATTTCGACGGCCAAGGGCGGACCGGAAACTTGACGAAGCCGTTTTACGGTCAAACTAACGTATGTGATTAACGAAAGGATCGCATTTCTGTAACGTATATCACGCTGAAGTGTACCGTGAGTATGTCACGATATAAGCCGGTTACGGAATGACGGCCACTACCGAAATTGAACTAGTCGAAATTATTTTTGACGTAAAACTATCGACAACCGTTTCGTTTAAAATTGAATATTAACGTTATTTCGTTCATGGTATTGGGGGGGAAGCAACTAGCCCGAAGTACCGTTCTTAAGTTTTCCGGACAGTGAGTGTATTGCCGATACCGTGTGACAAAAAACATGGGGGGGGCGAGCTAACCTTTATTATCCTTCCCCTCTCCACCACCGCCGCCACTCGATACGCCACTCCACCGGTTTACGCGCGTTAAAAACAATAAACGCATTATTATTATACGGGAAACAAATAACGGCCTCCTCGTCCTTGTCCTCTAACCGCGCGTATTTTATGTACATAACGTTATTATACGAAACCAAACGGTCGGCTCTTTAGGGGGTCCCTCGTTAACGTCCGACCACCGTCGACAGTACACGGCCATTATTGCGATTCATGGGCGATCGTCCGGTCGTTAGAGGTATTTATATTTGTATTTTTTGTTTTGTTTTTGTACTCCATAAATATATTATGCCTCGGCGTATAAAATGTCACCGAGTCCATCACGTCGAAATCAAAGACGCGCATACCGCGGCAACGAAGACCGTACGATCGCTGACGAACCGTGTGCAACCCTTGTGCTCACGAGGTGATTGTTCGCCATCGAATCGATATATATTAAATTACGACGCTCTGTTAAAAATCACTCGTAAATTTCCCGAGTTACGATTTTTGTCGATTTAATAAAATTTAATCGATCGTTCTTCTATCTAATTCATCGCTTAAGAATAGTTTTAAGTATAAAATTACGTACTCGTGTTCGACCGTACAACGTTAATAACGAACGTTTGATTTCGGAACATAACGGATTCACCCACTTTTGGACAAACTACGACGGTCGACCAATAAACGATACTATTGTTAACGTTACTCGAATAAAAAATAAAAATCGAACCGTTTCGTTACCGTCGCGTTGAAAATGGTATATACAACTAACTATACATATTGCACTTCAAACTTATATACGAGTAAATAAATTCAATTCCGATAGAGCTAGTTATCTTAGTTATCTTAGCACTCGATATACATTAGATATACACTCTCACTCTCTTACATTCGAGAAATTTTAAATTATCTGGAAATTGTTGCCGTAATAAGTGAATTAAAGTTTTTAAAGAAATCGTAGTTTTAAACGTTAAAATTGATTTAGGGTAGTCATAATCTATAAAAAAAACAATGTAATATAACAAATAATTTATATGAAACTTTTATTTGGAGTAACAAATCAATTAAATATTGATTTTTAAGATGTAGACACTTGTGCTTGTTTTATTTTCAAATAAAAATTTTACGTTTGGCGCGGATAATAGAAAGTCCTGTACATAATTGATCTTAAATAAACAATAAAGCGTTAGTCGTATCAGTTAGCAATAGGTTACACGAATTGCAGAATTTAAAAAATAATTTACGTCGTTTAATATTGTCAACGAATAGATTTTCTTGAATAATTCTTCTGGTGATTTATTAGATATTAGGTAGTTTGTCTTTGTGAATTGATAATGGCCGCGCTTTTAGACAAATTTTAATCGGTTTAAATAATTAAAAATCAACTAATATTAAAAAAATACCAAGACAAACATAAATATATAACATATTTCAGAATAAGGGCGAACGATTATTCTTTTAACGAGCATTTTGAAGTTTTATATAGGCTAAATAGTTTACGTTTAAAAAAATTCACCAGGTAAATATAATTTCAAATTTTAGTCGATTATTTGTCGTCGTTAATTTTTAAACGTTACGTATTTAACTTTCACACGCTTAAAGTCCAGGTAAGTTTTTAACGTAAAATGGTATTTCGACCGGAGTTCAACGTAAACGACGCCACGATTACGTTTAAAAACAACCGCGTGTCGTTCGTTCCACGGTGGATAATTGCAAATCGGTTTCGACCGACGTCCGAATTGTTTCGTGTATACGTCCTACGGAGTAGGGAGCCGCGTGCGTGTCTATATATGAAACTAAACCGGACCCGCCGATGCCGTAAACGCGACGCTATACGGTAACGTGGTCGTGCAGGAATAACATAAACAGGTGGCGTCGACGTCGATGGAACGAGAAATAACTCCGGTATGTATCGAGTAAAGAGCGACGATTGACTAAAGGGACTGTCGCGCATTTCCGACGATTAAATAATAACGCGAATATAACCCAGCGCGCTTCCGGGCGCTCTTAAAAGCGTTATTCGCCCCTCGGTTATTGTTCCTATCGACCGGGCTCGAATGTGACTTTGTACGGATACCGGCGTACGATTCCTATAAGCCGCCCCGATTATTACAAACGAAACGATTGTCGGTCTTTTACGGCCGCGTCGTGCGTGTGCGCGCACGCGTGTATTATTAACGCGCACGATTTACGGGACGGTAATAAAACACGGACCGAAGAACTTGGGGCGATTTGTATTTTTCGCTCGGCTGTGGACGGACGGCAGAGGGAGGCGCCTGACCCGTGTAAACGATATCCGTTCCAATGTTTTCGAGACGTTACGCAATCGGCCCGCCTCGGTCAACAAATCGTAGACGCGTTTTACCGTCAATCGGATTACGTTTTACGCGCGTGTCGCAACGGCCGTCGTCAACAGCCGTATAATCGACGCTGAACGTTTCGTGTAATTGATATCGTAGGGGTATCGATGAACGGCCGCCGCGTATACGATACGGAGGGATTAACTACGTTCGGTTTAACTTGGGCGGTTACCGCACGCGGTCAGACACGCCGTCCGATTGACGCGTATCGGTTTGATGGCATCATGAGCGGCACCCCTTACGGCCGCCTCGGTAACGCGGTGAATTATTCGTACCGTTTCCGGACACCGTGGCCAAGCGATCGGTTTCGGACACGAAACGAATGACAATTATTTTTCAATGGAAAACGACCGAAACGTTTTGCCGCACAACACGGACCGTTCGGAACGAAATTCGGTCGGGGCCGAGTCGTCGCGGTACGAACGCGAAAAACGTTTTCGAATTATCGGCACGTGTACGCGACTGGATCCGAATAGCGCACGAATAGTCGTTTACTCGTGCCGTTGCGACGTACCGACAAATGCCGTGCCCCCGAATAGTGCGCGGACGAGCGTAGAAACTACGGACGTTCGGAAACACTTGGAAAACCACGTCGGTGCTTGTAGAAACGTATCCGGAACTATTTAGACACGTACGCGCGGCGTCGAGCGGGCGCTTTCCTACTAAACAGGACGCGCGGTAAAACGAAACAATAAAAGAAAAAAAACACCCGTAAACGCGCGTTTCATTTTCCAACGACCGTAAATAAAACGTGTAAAACACGCGACGAAACGAAGTCGGATTCTGCACACACGGCGTACCCCGCTCGCCGAGTGTGCACGCTGTACACGCTGCGTAATTGGATCACGAAGAGAAATCGCAATCGTCGGCTCGCTCCTCGTAGTAGTAGGAGTATATATATATATACGTTCGCTAACCAGAAGTTTATTACGTTTTCAAACGTATAATGTCTTCGGGGTACGAATCGATACAGGTCATATACACGCGTGTGTAATATGTTCTATGACGTACAAACGTTTCGCCGTTGTAAACTGATACACATCAATTCGTTGCCGTTTCCACTATTATTTGTCTTCGTTCTTTTTTTCGCGCGCGCACACACACACACACGCGCGTCGCTTCGAGGAGTAATAGCTTATACGCAACATTGGTGGCGATTAGAATACGTTCGAATCGTCCTCTTTTATTCGTCCAACGATAATACGTACCGATTACGGGACGATTTAGAATAGTAAAAATAACCGAGTGGTTGGGTTCGGTTAATTGAAGTTTTCGCGCTAAAACGTTTTCGAACGTCACGGCGGCCGCGTAACGATTTCGTTGTCCGCGTACGTAACACCTACCGTCGTCGTAGTACGTCCCGCGTGACGATTGCGTGGGCCAAACGTAAGAGTTATTTCGAGAACGCGTCCTATACAATAACGGACGCGGTTCTGTTTTCCTAGACGCAATCCGCCTACCGGTAACGTACCCGTTTCGAAACCATCGTCCGTCCGTTCGTTGAACACTAAAAACTGTTGGCCGACGAAACAAAAGTACGAATAATAGCTAACACCGTTCGCCGGAATATACGATTGTAACGACGTTTATTCGTCGTTTTCGTGATTTTATAATTTAAACCGAATAATTTACTCTCGAAACGTATAAACACGCACGACGTTACGCCGTAGGCGCTCGACAAATAATTGAGTTGTACCCGTTCGGTAGAATAAAAACTATTATCGACTCGTGTGCTCCGAGGACGGTAAAACGGGCGTATAGGGAAAATTGTTTTGGACGGGCGACGGTGAAATAATTCCGCGACATTGGCTACGCGGCGGCCAACGAGGACGCAAATACGACGAAAATCACGTTATCTACGCGTCCGTCAACACGGACGTGACGTGCTGTTGCTGACGAAACGACAAATTGAAAAATCGCGTTCGACAACTAGTTACGCGAATCCGATACGTGAGTCCCACGATCGTAGAAATCGGTATAGAGTGTGTGTGTATGTGTAAGGCTGGTACGACGACGACGTCGAACATCACCGCGGTTCGAAAATGTCGAAGCCGGAGCCCACGCGATTCGTTTAACCCACCCGGCCGTCGCGGAATCATGTCCAGCGCGTCGTTGTCGCGACGAAAGTAAATTATTTCGGATGGATACGGACAACGGACGTCGTCGTCGCCGGGCGATCGTACACGTATCGTGCACGAAAACGCCCGAAAAAAAAAAATAAACAGACGACGAACGAAAAATTACCGACGATAAAGAACCCGAACGGCGACAATATTTCGCGATCGGTCTCAGCGAGGGACCGGCTATTACACGTTTATTTATACGTAGAGGACGTCCGCGCGACCGGTTATTATCGCCGGATAATGTATACGAAATTCGAACAATACTCGTAGTAACGCACTACAATATATATATATATATCGTTCGTACACGCGGACCTCCGTCACCGCGGTCGTCCGTGCATCGGCGCTTGTTATCGTCTCGTGTCCGCGCGCCCACGTCCGACGTCGTCGATCGGACCGGGCGAAAGACGCGCCACGGGGGCTTGGGCGGACGTACACAAATTTACTATACGCTCGCCTTCGATATCCGACTTTCCGTGTTTCGCGTTTTTTTTTTTTTCGTTTTTTCGCCTCTCGTTTTTGTTTCGGCCGGCTGTAAACACGACGCGGACACGACGGAGGCGTTGGATGTCCGGGCGCGGACGTACCGGGCAATACGTCGCGTGTGTTGTCCGAACCGCCCGCTCTCTCAATCACCCCGACGACGATAATCGGTTACCGTTACGTCGAAACCGTTCGCCTCGCCTATATCAGAAGAATCAATCGCGGCCAATTATTATATTTTTATTATAATAAACGTTTATTATACGCGCGCGTTATAAACGGCGAACATCCGTTTTGGGTATTTCGCGGTTTCGAAAATCGCGAAGCGAACGGAAATTAGGCGGGTCGTTAAAAGTTCGTCCGAGTACCGAAAACTACAGGCGCCGCCGGCCAAATTGTTACCGCAAATACGATAAAAAGGTACAGTGCGTCGCGTTCAACAACAGTTCCAATGTAAACAACGGTGGATTGAGTTTGGGGACCGATCGTTTGTTTAGTGTCAAAGTGTTCCGACGAAACGCTTTTTTCAAATTAAATAATACGCGCGTATATAAAAAACGAGAGTGATTTTGTCCGTGCAATGTTCGCCGAAAACTAACCCGACCACGGTGCATGGCATCGCAAACATCTCCTTTGACTTCGCGTTGGATGATCCGTAAGTGGTTAAGGAGGAATTACGCCGCGACTGCAAACGCAATATTATCGCGGGTAAGCGTGTACTGTCGGCAAATGCGACGACGACGTGAACGCATAATAATTAGGAAAATCGAGTCTAACGGAAATGTTCGAAATTTCGACGTTTGAAATATTTAAGGAATTCGTATTTAGTTTATTACCGTACACGCGACGTATTTTATTAATAAATATATTCGTAGTCGACTCTCGACTTTACGTGACGTCAACGTTTTACACGGAATAAACCGTTTTCGATTTGTTTGTTTTCGAAGGAATTTCTCGCCTTTAAATTATTACCGGTACTGTGACTTGTCTAAATAAAAACGGCTTATCTCTGGTATATTATCTGGGAGAAGAAAATTATGAATGCATTACGTCTTCGACGAGTATTTACATTGTCAAGACGAACGAATTGCTAGGGTTTTTTCGGTTATTATTTACAAACAACGATACTTCGTATAGCGTGCTTAACGTTAATAACATAGGCGACGTTGAATTTCCAAATAAACGATACGCTGTTGAGAAATCGTTATATTCCTAGATTAAAAAGGAACAGGTCCCGAAAAATCCACCGGGGAGAAACAATACGTACAACGACGGATTATATTTGAACGGTACGAGGCCGTTTCTGTACGAACCGCTAATTTGTTTCAATTTCTCGTTCAAAAGTAGGTTTTTCGACACATTTTTATTTATCAAATTACCTTAAATTCGTGAACGCTTAGAAAAACCCGCTCGAAATAAATACGTGTCGCGAAGGCAGCGTGTATTAATAATTTCACCATACTTTATGATCGGAAAAAGCTAAATCGGTACTGATCGACGATAATTTTAAATTGTATTTAATCACGTTTATACGATAAATTGAAATCAATTAACGTCATGTCGTCGCGATAATAGACAAATCGAAGCAAGTAAACTACTTTTTTCTAACTCGTCAGATTAAGGTAATTGAAAAAAAAATATAATTTAACTTAAAGGTTACTTATATATTTTAATTTAAAATTTCCATCGTTAAATTAATAAAAGAAACGTAACTTGGTTCGAAGTTAAACTTTACCATTTAACTTAAATAATTAGAGTGAAAAATGAGAAAAACCGCCCAAAGTTTTATATCTATATATACTTCGATACTCTTACGTTTTTATCGCTAAACAATATATAAACAATTCTAACCTACACGACTTTATATTAAAGTTAAAAGCTTATTACTTAGTATGTGAAAAAATTGATAAATTCAAATTGGTTTTTATCGTTAATTCCCAGACGAGATAATACATATATATGTTAATCGTTTTATATTGTTGTATTAATCTATCGGTTTTGTTGGCGTGATTGAATACGAAAATTTAACGTCAATTCGTTTTCATTTTTAGCGAAATAGTTTCGAAACATCGCGACATGACCGCTTCGCGGATTTACGTACGTCAATCGGAATCGTACTTATTTGTACAGAGAACGGCCAAGTGTATAAGCAACTGACGACGCCGGATCACCAACCGGGAAAGTGCGGTGGGAACGCGCGACGACGAGTCTACGTAATAATCGCGTTCACGGTGGAATGGCTGCGGGGGCGTCGCGTAGAGATGTTGTTCCGCCACAGCCCGTCGACGACTAGCTGCCAGGACGTGTGTGGCTCGTTTTCCGGTGGAAAATCTTAGTCGGGCGCGCGCGCGTCACTCACGCGAAATTCGCGTAAGACTGATTCAATAATATCATAATGAATTCCGCTCCGCTAGTATATCTTTGAAAGACAATTTCCCCCTTGTGCGTGCGTGTATTAATATTTACGTCAATCACGCCAACGTAGAAAGTTGACTGTCTACTATATCCGGTTGACAAACGGCCGCGTATATTAAACAGGGTGGCGGTAATGTAGCGCGGTCCCGCGTACTGTCATAATATTCGCGGTCGGCGTACCCTACACGGCACGGGCGGTACGGACATTTTTTCGTTTCGGTCGATTCCGAAACGAAATTAGTTACTTAAAGGCCGCCGACGATTTTCTCGTTTAGCTCGGATACTAAACCGAACGTTCGGTTTTTTTTTTAATAAAATTCGTACCGTTTTCAATCGGCGTACTAAACAAACGTACGCGATTATAATTGTTTTCGTACGCGGATGAAATTATATTACGCTTCGGGGCGTACGCTGAATTGAAGAAACTCGATTTTGTCACGATAATTCGACGTGAATTTCGGTTTGTCCGAATCTCGTAATACGTTTTGAAAAATACAACGATTCGTTGTCGAAGGAATGTCGAGGACACTGAGTACGCCGAAGTTGGTCAACGAGTTCGTCCCCAAACAAATGGCGCTGAGGAACAGTGTTGTGTTCCGGCAACGGAAAACGATGGCCGTGTCGTGTCGCCCGTGCGTGTTGTTGGAACGTTCCGTCGAGGCAAACGACAGGACTGCAACGAAGTGATACATGCCAGGACCCAGGCGTCGAACTGAGGCTTATAAATATTCGTAAACGTTAGGGATAGTTTTCGATATCGTTTCAACCGCGCGTGTAATTCAACCATAAAGCGTGTAGGGCGAAATTACGCGGCCGGCCCGTTATTCCCGGACGCTACTCTGAGGTGGACGTCGCGTCGCTTCTATATTGCGGTAACGCGATTTTTATTTCGCGTTCGTTTTCGTCGCGACCAAAGTGGTTAGATTCCTATTATTCAGCCTTTACGAATATAAGTAATGGCCCTTTGGAGGAAGTTTTTTCGAGCAAAATAAACATCAAAGCGTCGCTGCTAGGTATATATATATATATATATCTTCCATAATTCGCAACGAGAAAAAAACCGTAAAAAAAAGTTCGTCGCGGTTCTTCGGACTTCTATACGAACCGAACAAAAAATAACCGCAATTTCGAAACGAAAAAAGAGCCTATTAAAGTTATAATTAAATATCGCTATTCGTTTTTTCGTCCACCAAAGTTCTACGATCAAAACAACGCAAACATTTCGTACATTTTCCCAATTACTAAAACATAAAACCAATTAAACGAAATGCACTGTAATACTCAACGTAATTAGGTTGTTTATTTCCAAAAAAAAAAAAACAAAAAAAAGAACGTTATCCGTATTATTGAAACGGATTTATATATATATATACACACGCGCGTATATATTTATAAAATAATTAAAATGGCTAATATGTACAATTATAATGAGACCAGTTCGGTTATATGACCAATGATTAATTCAGATAAAAGATATTTTATGTAAATACGATTTTCGATATACACGTTATGTTTGCATACGCACATAAAATTAAGAAAATACCGTTTAAACTCCGTAAGGTCGTAAACAACTCAAAAAATGTAGACTGCCCGTGATTAATTAACGTCGGGCTCATAAATAAAATAGGAATTAAAATCTAACAGCCGTATAATAATAATCGCGTAAAATTATTTTGTTTTCGAGTTAACGGGCTAGGGAACCGTGGATCCGAACTTATCTACATATTATTACGCTAGATCGACAAATTTAAATATTTCGAAACTAAATAACGTCGTTTGAAATTATTACGGCGAAAAACGCGAATAAAAAAAAAAACCGTCGGAACCGTATTTCTTGAAGACTTATAGTTTTAACACACACACACACACACATGTAGAAATCGACGTACGTAATTTTATAATAATCGATATCTTTTACGTATTGGTAATTATTGGTATTTACATATTTTTAACCGGGCAATTTTTAACGAACCTGTTGGACATTTCGTACATACATTTTTTAACCAGTTAGTCGTTTTACGTTTATTTTCACTCGTCAAACGCGAACGTATAATACATATATACGTATTTAATATTTATCATAATTCGGTGTCCACGAATGGAAACTAGAATAGGCTAAGCGTAAAACTATTACAAAACGAATCGTCATTATTATATATTATCGTTGATTTATACGAACATTATCTATAATTTCATAAAATAACGACGCCGAACTTTTAAATTTGTATTCACGTGTAGTTCGTATGTAACTGTCGGCGTATTAAATATTCGATAATATCGTACGAACAAATTTCGATAGACGTTTCGTGCGAACATTTCTCGACTCTAAATATACATTTGTATATTATTAACTAACAAACGCACGCGTAACGATCGAATTTACATATTTATTTATATATTATGTTCTAAACACGTATAACTGTATATGGTGACGACACACACTCGCGTTCAAAATGTTTACAAAAAACAACGAAGATGATATTTTTAATCTCAACGTAGACAATATTTCTTGTTGATATTATATTGGCCAACATTTGCGGAATAATAGCCAACTCTAAGGAACAATGGTCACGACGTTTAAAGTTGTAATCGTACCGAAACCCGTCCGACAAAAAATAATGTACGCCGACGTTTCCAGTATGTTCCGCTCGGATTGGTTTGCGTTTCGTTTTCGGTATTCTAATAAATTATTTCGAAAACAATTTTCGCGTATCGAAAACGAAAAATGTCGATCGACGCTTAAACGATTTTGGATTTTCGGTTATAACGTATGTATTCTATACTCGCGTCGACGACTACTAAGTGAAAAATATCGCGCGACTTTAGTCTAAAAATAATGCTCGTACCTATATGTATGTATGGAGTACATCGAGTCGTTTTCAAACGCAAATTTTATTTTAGTATTTTCAGCAATGTCTTTTGAAAAAAAACGTTCGACGTTACTTTTTACAACGCTGACGTTTATTTCGATTACGTCTATTGGAAAACGTAGTTTACCCCACAAAATAAATTTACGACCGCCGGAGTCTTGGCGCGTTTCCACGATGCATATATATATATACGCAACTTTTGACGTAGGCGATCGGTGGTATTTCACGATTCCAAGGATATGAAGAGAAATAGATGGATTTCTACCGCGGCGATATAATAAAATCTATACGCGCGCACGCGCGTGTGTGCGTGTATGTACGAACGAATGGGAAATCGTTCGTCCGCCGAATGGTTCGTGTTCGACGGGGTAAGAACAATAGTTAAAACAAAAAAAAAAAGAAAAAAATAATAATAATAACGAACAAAAATAATAAAAATTTCCATTGTTCTATCGGCCCGCGGTCTCGTCCATACACGAGTCGTACAGGACTTGCGCACCATACAATTGTCCCTTGGCATGGAACACAAACAATTTACACGGTTCAATGGTCAGCTCCTCTCTTGGTATACACACACGCACGCACGCGCAAACGCCAACGTACAATAAAATATTATATATATATATATATATTTATACTCGGGTATAAAATTACCTATATAAGCTCCATCGATTGGACTGGTGGATATGGCCGTACGGCGATGGCGTTTGGTTCATGTCGGGGGCTTTTTTTTTTTTTATCACGAAATGTAAATTATCGAATACGTACTTTTTTCCCCGTATACGTTATTACTCCGCTCCCCCTCCCCCTCTCCACCGTCAACGTTCCGCTATACGCTTCACGAGTGTTCGCGATATTCTCGAACGGCCGAAAAAAACAAATGCCCGCCGCCATTGAACACCGCGTCGCCGGTCATTATTGTGCCGCCGTAGACGAGAATCGTATCGATTTTCGCTTTCTCCCGACGAAATCGTCGTTTATACGTTACCGCCGAATACACAAATTACGTTTGCCGTGTGGTTACATAGTTGGATATTATACGTCGGGCACGCGTTCGCCGTTTAATTTGATTACAAAAACGTAACCGTATTATTCACGCGCGCGAAATTACCGAAAATTGGTAAAAATTACCGCGCGACTGAGATTCGGATAACAAATTGCGATAAGCAAATCAGTATGGGACTAAATGCGTATCGAGTATTTCTGCCCTTTCCGTGTTGTTTTCCTCGTTCTTTTGAATTTTACGGTCATAAAGACGATATCCGTTTTTTAAAATGATCCTTACACCGACCGTGTTAATTCGATCACAGTTTTTTAATTAAAGGACCTAAAAACAATTTGTCGCGCTTTTTAATCGTGAATCGTGCACGTATTATATCAATTGTAGCCGACGAAACGTTTTTTTTTTTTTAAATATCGACGTTAATATTGGCTATGTAAACGTTGCCTCGTTGAAATGTCGCGTAGCGCGTCAAACGCGCGCCGCTCTTTCATTAAGTAATATTATGCCGAAACGCGGCGAACGTGTTCCTCTCCCAAACATGGCGTCGTAACAATCGAACGACACGGCGATTATACCGCGTTTCGCCAGAGTTTTCGCTTTGAATTTCGAATGTAACGTCTACTTACGTATTTAGCAGTTTCGAAACTAAATACTCGAAGTTCGGCGAAAACTGGTATAGGATAATGTAAAACGCAAAATGAGTTCGTCCCATAATTTATTTCCCCCAATAATAATTACGTTCGAAACCTATCAATATGCTAAATATAACGAGTCATCGAGAAACGTTAATAGATAATAATAAATAACCGCGGCAGGCACATTGGGGAGCTTATATATTGACTCGCCCGGAACCGGTTGAAAATTACCGTTTAGCGAAATTCGTTTATCTAATGGAAACAAATTTCCAACTAACGGGCTATTATCGAAAGACGAAAAAAAAAAACTTTAATTCGGTTTTCGTAATCGCCCATTCGGCGATAGAATTTCTTCCATCCGTCGTCAAAAGTATCGTCGAATTAAGAAGCGTTCGCCGTTCACGTCGTCCGCCGGTAGAAATAATATCGAAAATTGGTAGCACGACGCCCAACATCGGACGTATACGCTTGGCTCGTAGCGAGTACGAAATTGAAAATTAATTACGTCCGCCATGATACTTACGGACCGCGTCACGTCGTCGTCTGTTTGGACAGTCGGCGAATCGCTTAAATTGTTTCCAACGCCGGCGCGGTAAGTAATAAAATTCGTTTTTATTACCGAGGCGCGCGCGTACGTGGCACTTCCTGTATAAAATTATCGAATTCGAACCGAACGTGAGGTTATTTGCCGTTCGAACAAAATAATAATACCCCCACGTTCGGAACGCTTCGTTTCTCGTCGTACACGACAAATTACTCTCGATAAACGTTCTTAAAACGGGAATCGCGGCCTCCTAATATTATCGGATATCCATAAAGAAACTCTCCGCGACGCGTTTAATTACGTTTTCATTTGTACGTTTTATTCCCCTTCGTTTTATTTCGTGAATTTACGACCTATCGTATAATACGTACGTATGTGTGTGTACGTGTATATATATATATATACGTATACACGCGTCGCAACAACGTATGCGAGCGTGTGTCCCCACCCGAACTGTATTTGCATAATTATCTACAATATAATAGGTCGATAAATTGTCGGAAATACTGGACCGCTTGTAGTCAATAAATACACGAGCCGACTAAAACAATATGCAAATACGCACGAATTTCCAGAGAGCCGGTAATTTATTTCTTTTTAAACGGGCCGCGCGTACACAATTAAGCTCCGGCCGTTTTCCTCGTCCCCGGCCCGCCGTCCCCGTAAATATACACGTTTCGCCGTCTCCGTATTTCCAGATTTTTTCCTACGGACTACCGTGCGCCTAAAATTGGCCGCACAACGGCGAGCCTTGTTGTACTGGCTTACCAGAACGAGGTAGGGAAAAAACACGCGCGCAAAACGCGTATAAATAATATGAACGCCGTGTACTACAACGGTGTATATATATGTACATATATATAATACCGAAGCGCGCGAGTATACTCGAATATTATAATAACTACTCGAGATAAACCGCGTAATGGTTTCGAATAATCTTTAAATATACGTTTATTTTACGAGATCCGGTCGCGTTCCTTTTCTTTTCTGGTTCTGGTTTTTTCGTTTGTTTTTTTTTTACGTTTTTATTATTCGCTCGTTTTTGCGTAGGCCTTCTCTTCGACCGTCTTTGCGAAGCTAATTCCACTCTCGTTCGTCCGCGTAATAATGCCCCGTCGTTACGGCCGCCGTCCCGGCGACGTTATTTAGATACCGCGTAATACCGGTTGATTTACAAACAGCTAACCCAACCGCGAGCACACGACGGTGTATCCGAACGGTGGCGCAATTCACGGGTTTCGTTTGTTCCGTTCGTAATAAATCGCGAATTACGCGAACGTACACGATTTGTGTCGGAAAAAACCGGCGACCGTAAACAATCGGTTAGTTCTTCTCGCGACGTCTTAATAGTTTTACAAAAAACAGTCTTCGCTCGGCGTCTGAACCGAAAAACGATTACGCAATATGACACAAACCGCGACGGTTTCTTTAAATGTCTTATTCCTCGGCCGTATATTTTTTATAATACACACGTATGGAGCGATTTGTTTTTGGTTTCGAGATATTTGCCACAAGAATAACGTTAACCGAAACCTAATCTCAAGATCGCTGGAAAAATACGAAATAATTAAGAATCGAAACACGAATATAGACGAGAGAAAAAGAAAATGAGAATAACAAAAAATATTAGAAACTGTTTGTGTACGGTTGATTCGCTTTTACAGACGAAACACAGCCCGCGAAATGTCGATTCGGAGATGTATATACATATCGTAATTGTTTACTGTAACGATTCAGTTAATGGCAAAATGGGTGTTCGAAAACGGTTGGCGAGATGTACAACAATGGCCAAATACCTTTTGCGGAGGAGACGCGATGGGTGCACCTGTGTTTGTGTGTGTGTGTTTTTGTCCGTGAAAAATTCGCGTGGATAACGCGTCGGATAAACGGTAGTGGAGGGGGAGTGTTTGATATGACGACGTGTTTTGTGAGGAAATTGAAAATTATTAAACGAGTCACCTGTTCGACGCGAGAACGGCGAAACGAAAATACGAACCAATAATAGTCGGCGAAAATTAGTCGGGCGATAACGATTAATAACGACGACGTACGGGCGATAAATAGCGTGAAGATCCGCGTACCGAACGGCCGTAAAAGACGACGAAAGACGAGCTACGTTAAATCATATATGTATATATATACACACGTATCGTCCGAATTATATTTTCGTCGCACACGCGCCAAAACACCTCAACAAGAAACCGTTTAATGGCCCGAACGGTATTATTTAATACGTACGGCCCGGTAAAATATGCTAATGAAATTCGAAGTGTACGACGGGCCGTTTATTAGCGTCCATAAACAATATTTTTACGCGCGTATATGTTTCTAATAGATATTTCGAACGTCTTATTGTGTGTTGTTTTTCTCAATGCCGGTTAACCGCAGGAGTGGTGACCACTACGGACCGGTTAGCCGTCCGATTGGTTTCCGATTTCGCGTTCACGTTCGTGTCCGCGAGCGTGTATGTGCGTGCAACCGCGGTCATTCGTTCCCACACACGCGGGCGCGCGCACCTATTACCGCCGGTAACCGCCGTCGCGGTTATTCGACTTAACGCTGCGCGCAATGTGTATTTTGGTCGACGAGATGATTAGGCGTGCGTATTACCGCCGCGACCGTCGTTGCGGTCGTAGGCCATTTAACCCGTTTGTTCCGGTCCGTGTCGGAACTCCGTGTTGGTCGTGGACGACGATATTTTCGGTTGGCCACACGACGCCGTGTCTATTACGTAATTTTACCCTCGAGTGTTTTCGTTTTTAAATGTACGACGACATTCGCGACGTTAACGACGGGTCGAGATTTCTGCCGTTTTATCCATTTTTAATTCCTTTAATAAATACGTTTACTCTCCGATATCAAATCCTTTTACGGAACGTATTTTATTTGCGTCCCAGAAATTTCATCGGAAGACGCGACGGGTAGGAAAAATTATAATTAAAACTCAACGTTTGACTTCTACGAATATTTAAGGAAAATACGTACACGTTTTGAGTTTTTTAATATATATATATATTTATTTATTTATTTATTTATTTATTTATATATTTATTTATATATTGGTTTAAGAAAAATAAACCTTCAAAGTTGTTTTCTTTTAATTACTAAAGAGAGAGAGAAAGAGAGAGAGAGATTCATTCATTTTCGCGTCACGACGTTTTCTTTAATATTGTGTAAATAATTTTTTCCTACTTTGGTTGTGAAATAATTCGTTGAATATTTTCGATAAGTGTACAGTGTATACAAAAAGTTTTCGCTTTCAAGACTTTCTGATAAAGTCAAATAATAACGTTTATTATTTAAGTTTGGTCGAGTTAATTATTCTTTAACGGAATATTTTTAAATATATAATCAAAAAAAAAAATTAGAACAAAACGAATGTACATAAATTGACGTAGACGAAGTTTGTTGAGCAATATTTTTGGGTTAACGTCTTTTGTTTTTTTTTTTTTTTTTTTTAAATATTTTTTTTTTTTTTTTTTTTTTTTTTTT
>JAIPRN010003284.1:0-22560 GCA_025469175.1 Geopemphigus sp. TES_GeoC_2020 | reverse complement strand
TATATATATATATATATATAATAATATATAGTTTTAATAAATTTAATTAGGTTTTTGTAAAAGAGGTGTCACTTATTATTGACTACCTACATGTTAAAAATTGCGGAATTTTTATTTTGTTTTAAGCAAATTTTATTTTAATAGAATTTATTCAACAATCGTGAATGAAACTGAAAACGAAATAATTAGGTAACAATCCTAAATTTCAGGAATATATTGAAATATTTTCACCGAGTTTCGTCGATGTAGTTTAATATAATAATATCTAATTGCTTCCGATAGGTACTAGTGTTTAAAATGATCACTTTTCTAAATTGAATTTATTTCTACTTGTTGCGATTATTCTATAATACTGTACAATAGGTCAATTAAAAATCTTTAATAGATAAAATAATATTGAGATATCGAAATGTAAATTATTAAGGTGTAAATGATTTTTTCGTTTTATTATTTATTTTTTCGCTACACAGTCTTCACGGTTATGATGATAAATACACTACATACATATAAAAGAAAAATTAGCAAGCTAATAGAATAAAGAATCATCTACATGAAGAAACATCGAAATGAATTAATTCCTAAAATAATATACATGTGTATGTATGTGTATATATAATGACTTACAACTATGTTGATTGATAAACAACTTCGGAGTTCTTTTAATTTTCTTGAGAGATTTCCAGGAATTTTTCGGACGCAAGATCTTTAATAAAGGGATTCACGTGATTTTAAAGACGATCGTTAATTAATCAGTGTAATCGGATAAATTATTATTATTATTATTATTATTAATATTATAGAGATTTTTATTATAATATTATAATTATTTCAAGGACAAATACATATCATCTAATGATATCTCTATGTTGAATATACGTAATTCTTAAATATTTGGGTTTAATTAAGAGAGCCTCTTAAATTAAAAGTCAAACAATATTTATTGCCGTAAATCAATTCAACTTTTATATTATTTACTTTTCTACAATCTTAATGATAAAATTGCACCAATTATACAGTTGCATGTAACAGTTTTTATTGTTCTATTAAAAGACCGATTCAACGAATTTTTAATAGACCTTCTTTATTAAATCAATATTCAAAAATATGTATTCAAATTTGTGTTTACAAAAACTTAGAAGCTAAGAAACAATTTTTTTAACATTCAGAAAAAAAAAATTAAAATGTTGACTATTTAATATAAAGAAAAGTTGATATATAGCGCTACATTTTAAATTATATTAAAAAAATCGGTAGAAATTTTGAAACGTAAACTGGTTTACTAAGATAATGTCCGACAAAAATATTATTTACCATTTATAATATCGCTACCATACAGAAGATAGTAAACTTAGAACGACCAAACTATTACTCATTTCTAAAACTGTTAAAAATTTCTATGTTGAATTTTATGATTATAAAGACACGTATTTTACTTTTTATATTTTCTATGTAAGCCGTTTTAAATTTTTAAATTTTTGGAATATTAAATAAGATAGAAAGTTTGTGAAATTGTTAAAACTCAATTAATTATATGGCAACTGTGGCTGTCATTTTAAAATAAAAACATTCTATAAACTATCCTTTCCAGAATTTCGTGAATTTATCTTATAGTTATGACAGGAATTCAGTAATATTTCGTGGTACAATATATAGTGACTAGTTGAAGTGACATATTTTATATATATGTAAAATAATTATTAAACATACCTTCATCTTGTTCAAAACTCTAAATGAAGAACCTGAATAGTTTTTAAAATTAACTAAAAACACGCATTGCAATATGATGTAGGTTAGTACTAATTTACGAATATGAGAACAAGATTATTTTTTGTCAACGTTTTTTTTCGTATCAGATTTTGACAATCGTGTCAGTCGCAAAACGCGTTTAATTAAAATCAAAATATTTGGCGGTCAATGTTCTCTAAAATTTTAGAGATTCTTTAAAATTTAAAACCAAAACATTTTACATAAAATTTAATATATTTGAGAAGCCTTTGTTTAAATTTCAAATAAATTAATGTCATTACAAGCAGCGGTTTTAATTCCTAATCGCGTTTAAATAATATTAATACAAATTAATTAACTCTAATAATAGCATTCTTCTTTAATTTAGTAATTTTAGGTGAACAAAAAATTGTTTTAAAAATCATTTCATTCAATTCAGTTCACTAAAAAAATTGCTGTTTATAATCATGGTTCTTTATTTATTACAAAAATTTATTTTTCTCATCACAATCGTTTCGGTGATAAAAGTTTTAAACGTTTGTTGAATAAAATTATTATTAATTAACATTTAAAATAGCGACAATAGTACTATCGTAATTCATTTTTATGCTTCCTTTGAACAACTCACGATATTATATCAAGTTAATTGGAACGATTTTGATTAGGTCAACGAGAAGTAATTTATTTTTGCCGTTACCTTCAAATGAAAAGATATCGGCAAAACAATCAACTTATGTATAGTATTTATTACTTTGTGCAATTAAATAATCATAATTTTAATACTAATTTGTTTATTAACTACTTATGCATCATACACTGCCTCATTTATAGTTAGTAAGTGTTCATCTTATCTCTTTATTGTCTTTTAGCTAAACTTCCTTATTGTTTACCAATATAATCAAAAATCCATCGACAAATAATTAAACATTATTGTATAATTAATTATAGAAAGGTAAAATCATCTGATCAAATTAGATATATTATGATTTTATAAAGCAATAAAATACTAATTATATGTTATCAATTTTCTATATTCTTAAAACGTATCTCAGTTTAATGCCTATTTTTCGTTTCATTCTCGTTAGATATGACGGCTATGTTTATCGTCTCTTGTACGTACATAACCTACCAGTTTTGTCAAATTTAAAATTAAAATTCCGATAATCAAGCCAGTAAATCACAATGTTTTTACTACATCCTTTGATCACTATATTCCCTTATTGTAAAATAGTTTAATACATATTTGTTTGTTATATTTGTGCATATATTGTATACTGAAATATATATATACTACACGATTATTGCTGAGAAAATAAGGTTAAACATAATGTAATACTTGACTGTAATTACAAACTAATTTAAAATTATGATGTATACAAATATTTTGTTATGAATAATATTTTTAATATTAAATATATAACGATATTCTTCGCGTTATTTTTATCTAAAATAGTGTTATTATATTGTTTTTATACAAATTTAATATATTTAATTGAACTTAAATAATTTATATTCCAATATATTTGTATTAAATGATTTTAGTTTGAAAATGATTATAAGCACATTTGATTAACAATGAACATAACGTACTACCACTTCAATTATTTTAAAATAAATCTGATATTCATTATTTGGTAAATATAGTTTATATATCTAGAGAAAAATTAATTATAGAACTCGAATAATTCGTAAGCGATAATCGTAAAAATACATATAAGCTATCTGTTAACAACAATCATTGTTTAAGGGTGTAACTTATAAAATGTAAATATATTTATAGCATTATTAAATATATTAAGTTAAATTAATTTTTAAAAGTAATTTTTATGTATACTAATGTCATAGTATTTTTGTTTTAATTTTTGATTTTAAACATCAAAGTAAGTTGCGTTATTTTGTTTATGTCTTCAATTAAATACGGGATAAGACTTTATATTATAGGTACTATTTTCTTGTTTAATCCAATAAAATGTTATCAATAATTAATATTATGGTAACTGAAAATAGTTGGAATTATATTTTATTATACATTTTTCAAGTTATTTGAGAAATTAAAATATGATTTATTTTTGTTTCAATAATGTCACCGGATATTATATAGAGGAAATATATGCAAACATAGTAACTCATCCAGAGATTTATTTGTGAACATTTTTAATTAATTCAATCAATATATCATTTTAAGGACTTTTAGAATTATTAATGTGTTAGTAGCCGTAACTATATTCGAAATTATTCTTTTTTTTATCACTACAAATTCTGTCATATCCTATTCACATATTATTTTGTTTCTATTATTAATTACTTTAGTGGTTTAAAAGTACTCCTTTATTTCCAATTAATTTTAAAAAGCCTGTCATAATTAAAAATTTCAAAACATATTTCAAAATTTCAATTTATATGCTTAATAATAATGTTCTTAGAATTTCTAATGTTAGAAAGTTCTTGAAATGTTGAATATTAATTGGGGGAAAAGGATAAAATATTATACGTATTAATTACGATGTTTGATAATTAGGAAATTTTTTATTTTTATGTTTTTTAAAATTTCTAACTTATTTTGAAGTGAAAAAACAATATTTAAGGTTAAAATACACAAATCTATTAATTAATTATAATGATATCAATGTCGCAAAATATTTTTTTAATTAATTAATATGATTTCAAAAGACGTAAACAACAAATATGTGTTTTCATTTTTAACCTTTTTCATTTTGTTGTTCAATTTATTAATTTATTATAATGTATCTCAGTAGTTTATTTCGATGAACTTATAAATTTAAATTAAGCCTATAGTTTCTAATTACTAATTAGTCTAAAAGTTTCTGCACGTTCAATTTTTAAAAAATTTCAGTACAAATTTATACAGTTACAATAGTGTATTAAGTTTATGTGAAATTAAATTTACCTTATTTGTTTAACTATACAGATCAAATTTATCTCGTGTTTATATATAAACATTATATCGTACACAGTATATTATGAAGTTGATTGTTATCCGCGTATACGTTATATTTGTATTGTTTTGGTCAATTTTCAAAAACACTACCAAAAACGTGTCTAGAATCTATTTTGTAAAATATTTAGAAATAACTGAACACTGTTGCAACTGATACGTCAGTACTTATATGTATGTTACTTATTTTATAAAACCGATGTGTGTCTCGTACGGTCACGTTATACCTTATTCTATCGTGTCCTTATGACGAGTTTGCATGAAGTACCAATTTATAAAAACATAAAATATAACATAATTTAGCTAACTAAAATATGAAAAAGTGTAATCAACGTATGATAAAACAAAATATATTGAAATACTGATGGTTTAGATTGTACTCGGCAAACTGCTTAGCATCTACGGCCATTTTATTATAATAATTTGGTACATTAGTATTCGGTTAAGTAGCTACAGTTTAATAAAAAAAAACAATAAATAACTTAATCCCGCACAACGTGTAAAATCTGATAAACGCTTATGAGGATTTTATAAAATCGTCGAATAATTTTTTACACGAATATTTACACACAAATATTAAAACAAACTACGACGTATTTGTAAACAAAAAACGGAAATTATAAATTGTATTTAGCTTACATTTATAAAATTTACATTACCAAATGTTGCTATTGTATTTTGAACAAACTTATGTTTTCAAAGTCTGTACGTAAATGTGTTTTTTACAAGAATTTGGCGATTATAATTTTTTTATTCGTGCAATCCATTGTTATTACATTATAAAAAATAGCGCGAACATACCTTTTAGTGTTGTCTTCGACCATGTTACTGTCCCCAAATTTCATATATGTCGCACTTTAAATTATTTTATTATAAAAAAAAATATATTTTTTGGAAATGTCATATTTCCGTTTGATTTTTTATGATATTCGACGTTGTGAATACGTTTAGGAGTAATAATATAGATACAGATTTAATGATCATCGAGTATATAATTTAAATTCTATACTATTAGGTAATTAAACCAATTACGTGAACTGAAAAACATGACTTGCTGTCATATAGTATGGTATATTTTAGAGTTCAAAGAAGATAGCTTACCATTTTGTGTAATTTTAATGTGGATGTTGATTGTATTTTATTACCAAACTATCATACGAAACGACAGACAAAACAAAGGTATAAATACTATTGTTCACGTGACATCTTAAACGAACAATGGAAGTATTTCGGTTATATTTGTTCTCATTAATTTACATAACATATTATTAATTTTTTTATTTTATTTTAACACATTATTTATGATAATATGTTTTATATTAATAGCATCAATGTTATTATACATCAAATTTACGTACGTGTACGATTTGGTTTCATTTATTTAAAAAGATAGAAATCATTAACTTTTGACTACTTATTAATAAAACAGTTAGTTGAATCAGTTTAATATATATACATCCTTTTCAAATAATAGTTCCTTTTTTTGATTAACGAATGGTTTTATCATTTGACAAAACTTATAATTTTGTAATTAATATATACATCCTTATATATCCTAATATATTTCCTATTCTATTTAAGCGACATTTTAACATTATGAATATAATTGTTAGTGCATCAGTTTACCAGGTTTTATATTAAAAAATTAATCGTGATTTTTTTTAATGTGTTTACGAACTTATTTTCAAACATAGTTATAATGAACTGCAATAACAGAAATTATAATGGAAACAAAATATTATGCCTCAAAAATTTATTTATATTAATTTTATCATACGACCAAATACGAAAAAAAATAAACGATTTTAAATTAATATAATAATGTATTAAAACAATATTATTAAAATTTGTTTGCAAAAACGGTTTATTCGTTGTCTCAAATGCTAAAATGCGTTTACAATAATACAGTATTATATTAAATATTTATTAATTTTACATTGTTATTTATCAAATTTAGCAATTAAGCATATACTGTCAGTGTATATGAAACACGAAACCAAAAAATAATTATATAATATATCATTTTAAAATCTCACGATACTTAAATTCAATAATAAGCAGTATTGTTCGTAAAATAAATAAATATTTGTTAATCGAATTTTATTCAATATTAAGTTTAAATAATCGTACCATAATTTGTGTATGTATATAGTTGATGAATGAACGTAATCTTTTGCATCAAGAGGAAAAGCAGGATATTGAACTTTGTTGCATCGATGTTTAATCGAAACATAAAATAAATTAAAAAAAAATTTAATATCGACTGTTACTCAGATATTATTCACAATGTATTCATAATAAATTATATTAAAATATTTATTATTAAAATGTTAATCTTTTAACATCAAAAACTCGTATAAAAATAATATTTTACGTTCAAATTTAGATAAATAATTAAAACGAAGGAAAATCATGTATGCTATAAATATTCACTTTAGGTTAATTGTACAAATTAATTATTTTTAAACGTCAAATGTAAATTAATTACTAACACAGTACCTATTATATATGAACATATGAAAATATTTGTACATATTTACCATAACTTCTGTTCAGACAAATAAAATTCCCTTACATAATTAATTTTCATTACTACAACAAATACTACGAATATTTATTATAATTGAAAGAAACGGCGTTTAAAGCAACGGAAGGATTGCGTCTTAAAATTTCATTATAGGTCAATATACGTTCATACAAACACTTATTGTTATTCTTAGCTAATCGAATATTTATTTTATGTAAAAAATAAATTAACTTACTATTATCTAATTAATATTTTCCAAAATAATTGCTGAACTTTAATTAATTTAGTTTATAAATCACTATCATGAACATATAAGTATAATATTGTATAAAAATAATTTCTAACTATTTGATTGTTTAGCCATACAAAATTTCTTTATTTTCGTATATTTTCTTTTCTTATTTTACTATTGTGAATAATGATATAGATTGTTTATTATACGATTAATGTTTATGATACATTACAATTTATTAACGTCATTGAATTGTTAAATGTATATTCAGAGAATTTCTGAAATAGATACCTAGGTAAAAATTATAATTTATAATAGTTTTGGCTTTTAAGCAAAATGAGTTTATAATGAAGCAATGATAAATCATCCTCTAAGCTTAATTTTTACTTTGTGCATAAAATTATCATTGTACTAATGACAAAAATAATATTTAAAAATTTTTTTTAATATATCATGTTTAAAATATCATGGGAATATTTCTCGTTTTTCATTTGACACCTTAAATCAAACGTGTCGATATTAAAGGATTTGTGGTATTAAAATGACTAAACGCTTTTCCGGAAGTATAATTTTTCAAGTACTTTGTCTTCTTAAAACAATTTGTATATGGTTGTGTGTACTTGTGTTCCAAATGTATATATCGTAACTATATTAATTTTTATATATATAAACAGTATACGATGTAGATAATGTACGAATGAATTGACATATACACTCAAAAAGTATGTGTTTATATATATATATATTTATAACCTATTCAATGCTTGTATTTTATATCATAGGTAATATTTATTAATAATTTAATCAGAATAAATTATTTACGTTTAAAAATTAATGTTCCAACAATTATCGTAACTAATAATGTCAACGATTGTGATCTACGAATGAGACAAGGGATATAATTTTAAATATTTTTTGCGTGTTCTATTATCTTTATGGAAATATATATATATATATATCACATAAGTATTACACAACACAGATACGCACAAACCTATATTATAAATAAATTAATAAACTCCAATAAATTAGGTAAACTTAACAATTAACCTCTGTAATTATAAAAGAGAAACCGACTAAATATTAGGTACTACTCTTCCGTTACGTCTTTTAACAAAAACCAAATGAGTTAAAAAGTTTTAACGTTTTATCAGTGAATTTTAAAATAACTACCAAGTTACTGAAAGTGTTGTTATGAAGTTCAAACAAATGAAATATAATGTGTTAACTTCCCGTGTTTGAAATTAATTACAATGTTACTTAACGTTCTAGTTCATTTTGATAGTTATATAACTTTAAAATTGTCCAAACATTTATATCTACCAAGTAACATTATTGTGTATGTTATATTATGACGCATTGTTGTATCAGATTTATTACAAAAATAAATGTTTTCACAAATTCCACGTTATAAAATTTGTTATTAGACATTACTTAAAAATGTCTATGAAAACAAATAAAAAACTAAATTTTTTTTATGTGGTTGTTATAAACCATAATTTATTTCAATTTAATATTAATGTAGTTTATTCGGCATCACCCTATAATATTATACAAACAATCTTCAAACACCAAAGACGCTGAAAAACGGGACGTTCGGTATTTGTAATGCACAAATACATCTTTATACGTCAGCGGCTACATCGTACCAAAAATTATTTTCGCTCCAATATAAAAGTTTTACATTATGTTTAGTACACTAAAACGCTCCCATAATTGTGTTGGGTTAGAATCTTATTTTTAATAAAAGCTACTTTGAATATATTATTACCTTAATAATTTAAAATACTGGTTAAAATTAATATTATCGAGATATCCAGATAATTGAATACTGACGACGTTAGCCAAAATCAAACAATACCCGAAACGTTTAACATACTTTAAATTATTCAAATTATAAAATTCCTGTTATTATACAGTTTTGTTTTTATTGCTATATAAGTGATATATATTTATTATTATAAAATTATTAAATATTTTTACATAAAATTATGAGGATTGTGAGAAATCGTTGGAAGTACGTATATTATTGGCCTTATAAATGTACTTAACAATTTTGAAGGCAATTCATTATTTTTATTATTCTGTTATTTTTAAATTTATGGTTTGAAATTCGCTAAAATAAAAGTTAAGTGTACAACTTTTCCGTTTCGAGAAAATCTTGACCATTTTCAGGAAATCATTGTTTAATAGCCACTTTTCGAATAATATTAAATACGATTTTTTTTAAAATGTTTAATTAAAATATTCGGCGAGAGAAACGAACTAAGTGCCGAGAATCTTATTACGATATTCATAATCACACGTAATCAATTATTTTTTATTTAGTAAATTAGTACACACATGATAGTTGGCGACAAAAAAATATAAAAATAATATATTTATTTAATTAAATAGCCTTAGCCTGTTAGGTTTTACATTAAAATTAAATTATATTTACCGTATATTTCTTCAATTAATTTTACAATCATTTGTTATATTTCATAATATGAAGACTTATTGTCTTACCATATATTTTATGTTATTATATTAGTTCGAAAACTGAAAAAATTGTATAAATATTCCGGATACAATGAAATACTACTACGTTTTTAGATTTCTATATAAAAAAAAAGTTAAATCTTTCTTCAGCAATTAAACTTAATAGTCGTGGTTATTAATATCGATAATAATATAAATCGAAGGATTTTTAAGAATAAATATTAAACAGATCGTATATAATTTTTATAGTAAAATTATTCAATGATTAATAAAATTATAAATTGTTTCTCTATAAAAATTATAATATTTAAACTATAAATTAATATATAACTATATAACAATTACAATGATTTTTATGACGTTTAAAATAAAATTATCGAATTAAATATTCTACAATATAACTGTGAAAGTTCAATTGACTTTTTTGTTGAGTGATTTTGAGAAAAACACCAAATAGATTACTATAAAAATATGTGTATATTTATATATTACATTACTAGAAATAATTAAGTTGCCCAAACTTCGTATTTTATTTTATAATTTTTTTATATTGGACATAGGAATATTTTACATTGGAGTTAGTAAATACATATTAGATTTGTAGTTTCAAATAGAGCTTGATTAATTTTAATATAAATATTTGTTTAATTATAACAAATTTTTCTATATTTATTATTTGATTATAAAAATTTAGAGTTACAATACTATATTTTGTATACAAAAAGTGTGTTTATATAATTACACAAATAAATTAACAAATAATGTACACATAATTTGATTACATGCATATTATGAGAAACGTTTTATTCATTCCGCATTACCAATTATCGATTAAATTAATTTTAACGTTTGTAAATATTTAACGTTTTAATCGAGAAATTCTATTTATTCTGTTTTTGAAATTTTATTACAATAGAGTTCAATGTTAATGTTAAAGTGGATAGGAATAAAACACAATGATTACAACTTTCTCTCTCTTTCACTATTTCTCTATTTTACTCGTTCCCATTGTGCTAATACTATTCGAGTAATAAAATTAATTCCTTATTTAATTAAACACGTAGTTTTACGTACGTTTACATTTTTAATCTATTAAATCTTTTTTAAATTATTAGACTTTTCGCATTGTGACCGTTAATTGGATGATCCGGCAGAAAAGTAAACCAAATACTCATTATGTTATAGTTCATTGATTTATTTCATTTTTAAAAATGAAGAAACGGTTACAATCATTAATTTGTTAGAACTCCATTAGGATATAACCAGGAATATAGGAATATTTTTAATTTATTTTACGCGTTTATATTATAACTATTTGCATATTTCTATTATTTGTAGTTTTATTGAAACGGAAATATTATATGCCTAATATTATTATAAAATTCGATAAACAATAAACGTTTCTGGGATGTTAAATTATGTTTTTCGATAAAATAATGTAATTATATTACGCTGTACTAAAAAGTATGTTTCTTTTTTAAGATTATTTGTTATTAAGGTTATCTATGTTACATTTTTATTCGGTAAGCAACTATACATTTTGTTTAGAAAACAAATACTGCAAAAACAAACGAATAAATATTTTTAAAAAAATCCAATTTAAGCAAATGGTTTCTCATCCGATTGATTCGTGATTAATTCAATTTTTCGTCATCATAGATTTTTTATACCTGACTTTTATTTATTTGTATTGCTTGCGACAACTAAAAAATGTCTTTCGTTCAATAACGCCTGTTTTTTATGATGATCACATTCATGAAAAATTAAATAAAACTCATCTTTGGAAATTACCTTTATAATTTCGCATATATGAATTCCATCTTGAATTTGGTTATCATTCGTTGTATTATACGTGATTTGTATCGTTATTATTTTTCGCTTTATAACTTCAAGTATATTCAAGTATTGGCCATGCGAATTAAAATCAAGTTAACTAATACAATATGTCCTTTATTTCATTCTGGTGTTCTAGAGAGAATGATTTTAGACCGTGATAAATTATTTCAGATTGATATGATCCCCCATTCATTATAAATTTCAGTATATTGTGTATGTATATAATTGTGTTAAATTTATTATTATATAATTGTAATAGTGTTCAATATATAATTACAATAGTGAATTTAAAATAAAATACTGGATAATCGTTATTCACGGTAAGTTCGTTTTTTATTTATTTCAAAGACAAAATAGTTCGAGACCAAAAAGAAATCGAACCTTATAACGGCAGAATTGGATGAAATATTTCAAATGATTACAGAATTTTTTGACGAAGTCAAGAGCTAATGGAAGAAAACGCACAGTGACCCGATGTAATCTAGTTCTATTTCTTTAAACTTAAAGCTGGATTATATGTCAATATACAAAGGAATTAAACGTGACGTGGTATTCTTGTCGTAATGACGCAAAAGAAAGAAAAAGTAAAAAAAAAAACGGTTTACTGAATACTTTTTCTCGAAACACTTGAAAATCATTAATATCACTCATTCGTACACCGGTAATAATTATATAACTACATAAGTGCACAATTTTATTTATTATATTTGTTTCAAATTAATAATTAGTATAAAATTCATAAATTGTATTATATAGTATATATTTTTGGGTTTGTTATAGTCTAATAATCAAGCTGTACATCGTCAAATTGTTAAGCGTTTTAAGTTAAAAAACAAACAATAAGATTATTAATAATAATAATACATATAAATAATTTATTCAATATCCGTATATCAATTTATATTTTCTCGTTTTGTATTTTATAAGACGTAAATAGATATAATTTAACAAGCTTCATCTACGACCGTCATTTGGACACACATGAATTTTCATATACGTGTTCTTATTATTAATGAGTGTAAGTTTGCTTACACGTAACGATTATTATGGTGGAAAAAATAGTTTCCCTTTTGAAATAAATGATATTCTAATGAGGCACTTCGGCGTAAAAGCGAAAAAAAAATTAGTTAAATAACGGATTGCCCGATAATTATAATTGATTACAACCACATAAATTCACGACATGGCGCGGACAAGTTTTGATATATAATCCAACGACGATTGAATTAAAATATTCGTTATTTAATTACGTAGTTTACGCGCCATTAAGGAATTTGTCTAAATTATGCGATAAATTGCGTGTATTCACCAGGGTAGATACGGAATGATAGGCATACATACAACGGTCATTTTTTGTCGGGTTATATGATAGCATTCATTGTAGACTTTAGTAAAATGTTGTCCCTAAGAGGCGAATTCTATCTAAAGACTTACCGTATTTATGACACATTACAAATTAGTTTTGGTATCCACCCGTTGTAATATGATACGTTTGAATTGAACTCCGTGGAGTTCTTGCTCTATTACGTGACATAAAACAAATTAACTGTGTACCATACGACCAACAACAATAACGATATTTGTTCGATAATTACTTATTAAGGCGTTTAGTTTCCCGAATACACACGATAGTGTAATAATAGCTTTGTTTTGGTCCACGATGGACAAAAACACCGGCCATTGTCGGTTGATCTATGGCATGGATCCGCTGTCAGTTCACGTAGTGTTACGTTAATATTTATTGTACACTGTCATCGACGAGACGGATTCACTCGAACCATTGTTGGCATGCTTGAAATTTCAAACTGAAAGCAATCGTTCCAATGCCTAAGATACCTCGTGGCCCTAGCACGAATCATTGCTCCGTAAATTCCGATACGGCAGGGACGGGAACACACTTATTGAATATAACATCGTTTATTACGTTTAAATTGACCCGCATTAATTTGTATATTATTGAGTGAACACAATTTTCGCAAAATTCAGTATTAACGTAGAGTTATAGTGAAAATATTCGAACACTAGACAATGAGTAATGAACACGGAATTGTCATTTTAGTTCAATATAACGGTTTATTTGTTCAATTTTCGAAAACCATTTGATTCGATAATTGTATAGAATCGTATATTTTTGGCATTTGCAACTATTTAAATATTTCGTTATTAAGTTTTTCTTAATAATAAATATATATATATATTAGTAGATAATACATGTTAAACATAGATGATCAATGTAAACCATTCAAAAGTAAAAATGGACGTGATAAACCAAAAATCTAAAATTATGTAAGAACAATACAAAATTATATTACGTATAAAGTCTTATTTGAAAAGGGTCGGAATAAAAATAAAAACCGCAAGTCTATAGTTTAAAAACGACGAATTCTTAAATAATATTGCGATATATATTTGGATTATAATTCGATTTAAAATTATTTTTTAGTTGCATAAGTGGTTTAGGTTTTTTTTGCACATACAATTATCTATCTATGCACATTAACTTTAAAATTGTGTGGATCACAACCGTTTAGTATATTCTCTTGTTGTTACGCTAAAAATAATTATGCATTATATGATATTTAAGATATAATTTACACAGTTTGATTAACTAAAACATATAATGTTGATGTTGCGGGGATTATGTTAATGACGCATTTACGAAATAAGTGTGGTTCTCCAACAATAACATTGTACTAAAACATTTGTTATTTTTTGACATTTGTCGTTCAAATGTATGTACAAACAGTATTTGTTGTTCTAGATTCTATAAGCTATTTATATTTTAAAATATAAATAACTATTATGATAATAATCGTTACATGATTTAGCGATATTGATTTTCACATTTATAAGAAATTGGAATTAAATAACTATTCGGTATGTTTTTCATCATCAGATATAACGGTCGTTGATGAATGCGTAGTATTAATATTTTAGCATAATAATAATTCATAATTGTTAACGAAGAAGGAATAATATTCCTTTTGTGTAGTAGTTTATAGTACAATTTAAACATACGTTTTTATTTTTAATTAGTAAACCGTATTATTACTTAATTGAAATTACGTGCGATAGAGGTGTCACTCTGTCGGACAATATCCGGCAAATATCCGGACGAATGCAAAACCTAATGATTCGTGAAATGAGGGGGAAATAAAAAACTACGATTCCATCATGGTTATTAGATAAAATATTTATTACGAAAAAGTATTTTTCCAACTATCGTGACATTCGAATGTCAAAACATTTTAAGTGTACAATTTAAACCTAACAAAATATTATAATCACTCGCTTTAAGAAAAAGCCATGATGCCCTGACGTAATATCCACCGACATTCCGGGGCAGTGGGTGTATTACCGATTTACTGAAAAAACAACAAATAAAGGAAAAGGCATGATTAATCTCAAATATAGTCTTGATTAAAGTATAAATATTATGTAATATAAATGGAAAATAGGTAAATTATAAACGATATAAGTGTTTCATATTTAATCATTCTTCAGACTTATCTATAATGTATATGAAAGATTAGTTTAAAAACTGTAGTTTGTTAACCGCGATGTTAATTGCTTATTTATACACTATAATACAGAGAGAATATATATTTATTTAATAACCGCAGCAAAAATTTGTCTTAAGATATGTTCTCAAAAATACGAAAAACTTTTCTGAAAAACTCTAGCAATCGTGTTTTTTTACAGTGGTTTAAAATTATATATTCATCGATTAAATTCAAATTGGAAGTGTTTAATATTTACGATTGATATTTTTTAAGAGATAATTATTTTAAAATTCTAAACATCTAAATGTAAACATAAATTTATAACGTTACGAATTTAAAAAGTAACCCCTCTGATTCTTACTTATGATGAATCTATGTCCAAATATTATTATAAATTCTGCATGAATTGAAACATATGTTTGGTTATATATATGTTGGTTTTGCAACGACGTGTGTGTGTTTTTTTAATTTCCTACGTTATAATGTTTACGGTAGTATTTCTTGATGTTCCAGTATGTCTTGGAATGTTGATTAGAAATTCAATATGTACAATGCCAGTGATTTGCTGATTTTTAATAATCTAAACGATATGAAAAAACTTAAGAATAAATTAAGGTAGAGAATTGCAAAATTTATGGTACATCAGTTTTTAATAAAATCGATTTCCTTATGATTCTAAAAATAATCCCGGAGATTTGAAGTTTTCGTAAAATATTTATTTTAGTTTTTTTTGTAGGTGATATAATTTACAAAAAACCGTCGAAGATTTTTACCTACATATATTACTTGGAATATTTGAATAACAAGTAGTGTTTATTTTACAAAATGACTTATTTTTATTTTAAATTGTAGAAAATGTATTACAATATTGGTTTAATTTTTCAGAATTAATTCTAAAAAATATAAAAAACGATTACTTACAATGTATCTTATAACTGTTTTAAGTTTTAGTCTTAGTGATTATTTAAATATGTGTAACATTGTTATTAAAGTTTATGTTGTTTTCAATATATTTATCACTATTCAGTATTATAACATTTTTAGGTATTACTAATGTTTATTATTTTCTGTTGAAAATTAAAAACTGTTCGAAATTCGTTCAGATTTATTTTCGAAATATGAAAATAATTTAATGAGTTTAAGTCTAACGACTATGGTTTAATTAAAAGTGAATTTTATGAAAATACTTGAACCAATAATTAACGTTAATTGTACATGGTAGATTTTTTGCATAACCACTTTATTGTATACAAATTTAAACAAAATATCTTACTAACAAAAAATAATTGCGGACCAAAATGTCGTTACAAATTTTAAAGTTAATATGAGAAATAAATTGTGCTATATATTTTGAGGTTAGCAAGATATACAATATTGTAGATGAGCAGATGAAAAATGTTCTAAATTAATATTATTATCAGTAATATTATTACTTAACTCGAGATATTCATGCTTTTTGAATACATTTTTAAAATATTTTTAGTTAAAAGTTTATTCAAGTAGCATTAGACAAAACTTCTCTACAAGATTCAACCATACGGATGCATTACTTAATTGTCGCACGACGAAATTAAATAAGTAAAATAATATTAAAAGTAAAAAGTGGTTTACGTTGTATTCCAAAAACAAATTTTAAAATTACAAAAAACAAAAAAAAAGAAGAAATAAAACATTTCAGAAATATGAACATACATTAGTAAATAAATATCAATAGTATTTTAATATATAGGGTACAATAATTGTGTCGTTTTACGATTGTTATTTTAAAATGAGATCTGTAAATAATTTACTAGAATGTTTAATTATTAATCATATTATACTTTCTTTCCAGAATTAAATATATTTTATGCCGACGAAGAAATCACAAATTTAGATAAAATATTTGAGGAAAAATTATAATCTATAATTGAGCCTTGTACTGGATACAAATAAAAGATCAGATATTTTTAAGTAACGTTATAGACACATATTAGATAAAATAAAAGTAATAATATTATATTCGTATAGATTAATATTATTTAATAATAATAAATATTATTTCGCCGTGATTAATTTAAGGATTATAAAATTAAAATAATCGTTTAATTACCGATTAAAACGTTCCACGCAACACAATAGCTAAAACAAAAATGTCACTGTATAACGTTCGACGTTAAAAAAATAAAAATAAAAAGTGATAAAAAAAACATAGAGTGATTCTGGTCTCGAAACACATGTGACACTTCATTCACTTTGGTGGAGTAAGTTTTGTATTATTATTTTATATTTAAAAGCAATGATAAATTACTAGTATCTGAAAACGATTTTTAATGGAATTAAATATTTCCTAAAATACGCTTTTTCATTACTCTTTTTACCCTTTGTACACTTTTTTTAGCAGTATTTCATTAAAAGTTTCGGAATTAAAGAGAAAAACGAAAAATGGACTTATTATGGTATCATTATCCATGTTAATATTTGAAATCAGGTTGACGGAGTGGAATTAAACTTTTCAAATAATTTAACTATAAAAAAAGTGTTGACAGATTTAAAATACGCCGTTATATAATCGAAACTTTGTTTAAAATATTAATATTTCTTAAATTGTATATTCGAATTCGGTACTTTATTGTACGGTATTTAAATATTATAATATAATAAAATACAAATAATTAAAGAAATATTCAATAGTAATATGGATGCAATCGAAGTAATAAAATAACATTTTACTTTTTGTAATGTGTAATGTGTACAAATTTGATCGTTGATCTTATAATACTAATCTTTATATTTTGAGTGTAGTACGTGTGTCGTAGTACATACCGGAAAAATTTAAAAAAAAAATGTTAATTAGCTATTGAAATAAAACTGCACCGGATGTAAATTGACGATCGTCTGTTCATACCGTTGTCCCGATTTTATAATATTACGGTGTAATACTATGTGTTCCATATACGAGGCAATGAAAAACTGTCACCTTACCATTGTTATACAATCGCAACAACAAAATTTTTAACCCAACAACAATATTTTGATTATAAAATCGCTTTTTTCATATACGATACGCACGTTTATCTTCTTTTTAATTATAAAATAACCCAACCAAACCCAGATGATTGAACCTGATGAATTTCTTCGTTAATTTGAAATAACTTGAACGATTGGGCCATAATATTCGCAATAATTCGAAACGTCTAAAATGCCATGGAAGTAAAAAAATTAGAATTTTAAAAATGTTCTAAAAAAATCGTTCTACCTCCCGAAATTTTCCAGCTTCTTTCAAAATAACGAGCCCATATAACGTTAATTCTTTTTCATAATTTGGGATCACAATACGGAATCAATTTATTTTACATGTTAATCAAAAAATTTTGTCGTAATTATTTACAATTTACGAGTAATTTTTGAAGAGATTAAATTAACGTATACTGTATATGTTTAATATAAAATCGATACATGGTCAATCTTAATAGCGTGTTATATATATATATATACACGAGATATATATTGGGCTATACAATTAAGACGTCTTAAGTATTATTGAACATAAAACTTAATTTTACCCAAAATTTAATCGCAACCACTACGACTATCGATATAAAACATAACCTATTATTTGAAACGAAAAGGAAGGAAAATTGTAATAATTATTGTTATTAGTATTACTATAAGCGGACGTTCCTATTAAAAACGTTTATTCGTAATTCCTTCGAGTTCACATTTATAGATAAACTCATGTATAAACCATACACGTACATATTTCACGGTAGTATTTGTAGAGCGCTTCTCACTTATAGGGTCCAAAAAGTATTATTATATTTTATTTATTGTGTCAAAAAGAGGCAAACTCTTTTACTTTTTTCCACTGCGTAAAATACCGATATAAACTTATTTATATGGTCATATAAATTGAACTACTAAGATCGTCGGACACAATGAAGAAAAGTAACGACCGCGAAAAACGTTTATGAGCACGTTTCATGCCAGCTGTGTTAACAACTCTTTGTAATCACATTTCGCGTATATATATCAAACTCTTATACAAATGAACGCGTAAACAACGCGGGAATGTCAGTGACTTTGAATTATTAACGCTGCAATTATTATCCGAGAAATATGGTGTTGTAATATATTTGTTCGATAATATGTGTTTTTTCCCTTTGTATCTGTAAAAATTATACAATTTTTTTTAAATATTACAAAATAAGCGTTCATGCTTTTATTTTAAAAACGTAGTTTAATAAATAATATAAATATATTTGTAGAAATCGCCTTGGATTCATTTACGTTTTATATTTCATCTTAATATTGTTAATCGATATATAAAATATACACGAGGCTCGTTTATATTATATATATATAATTTTATTTTATTATATATATATATATATAATGTTTTATTTTATTATAATATATATATATATTATATTATAATCGTGCCTGATCTCGTTATAGCATTCGTTGTAATAAAGATACCAAGTTATTTGAGTTGTTGGAGGAAAGCGACTTTTTTACCAATTTTACTAGTGCAAACTGCACTTTTCAATCTAACATTCAGTTCGTATTATATTATAGCTTGTTTTGATGGGGGACGTTTCGCGCGATTTTACGCAAGTTGATTTACGGGTTGGATATTATGAAAAACCGTCATTTTCGGTTAAAAAAAAATTACCGCTGAAATTCACAGGATATTGAAGGAAAAATATGGTCAAGACGTCACGCACATTCGTACAGTGCGTAGGTGGATAGAAATGTTCAAAAACGGTCGTACTTTAATCGAGGACAAAAAGTGTTCAGGCAGACTTATGACAGCCCTTATGTCAGATATAGTTTCGTGAGTTAATGGCATTGTGCTTTTAAAATGGAATCTTATAAATACCATAAATTTAAGCAATATCTTACCAATTTCAGAATTACTTTTTCTTCTGACAAAAATAACGGATAACTGACCGCACTTAATCTTAGGTAAAATTATGCAAGACGTCTCGCAATGTTACAAATTATAAAAACTCGCCGAATGTATATAAAGACTTTCGATTTGCATTAGAAAAACTGGGAGGAATGTAATTTTCCTCACTACCTCAAGGAACTTGATATTTCTATTACAACGAATGCTATTTCAAAGTCAGAGACGACATTGATAGACCCTTGAATATTATGCAATTTAATAACGCTAATAAATATTTGAACTATTTTTGCAGTTGTAGTTTAATTGCCAGTAAGATCAATAATAATAATAATAATAATACACCTTACCGTATGCATCGTTAAGTTGATTTTTGATAGATTTTATTCTAATTTTTAAACAAACTTTCAAAATTATTTACATTTTATTACGTTTTAGAGAATCGTATATATCATTATATATAAAGTAATTAAATTACTCATTGGTGTCAAATATTCATTGTATAATAATAAACAGTACGTAGTAAAAGAAAAAAATAATAAATTAAGTATTTTACAACACTCAAAAACGATTTATAACAATTAAATGATAATATTATAAATACCATTTTGTAGTTATAGAGCAACAATGATATACAATTTAACAGAGGTAAAAGACAAATTGAGTCTTCATAAAAAATGAATAAGTTTTAATCGTTTTATTTTAAATAAAATTATAATTATTTTTTTATCCTAGTAAATCGATGAAAACATTGAGAAATTAATTGCAAAAAAAATTAAATCGAGAATAAAAATAAATATTTAAAATTTTCCGAAAGTTAAAAACCTTATTTTCGTTTTAAAGTACCTACATTTTATATAAATGTCGCATAACGTAAAATATGAAAAACGAATTTTAAGTAACATAACATAGTAAAATTTTGATACGAAAAATTAAATTTTTTTGTTAAATGTGTAAAAATATTAAACGTACTATTATTAAATGTATTGCGCACTTAATACGAAAATGACGACAATATTATTTTATCTTATAATGTACTATAAGATAATTTACAATATGTATTTCTGAAGCTACATTTTACATATAATAATTATCTTTTAAATAAAAAACAACAATATTAATAATAATGAAAATAGTAGTAATTTTATAGAATTAAGCATAACTACGAGTCATCACTAAATGATTTAATAATTTTATTCTAGACTAAGTTATATGTAAATGTTAACGTATAAACGCGTATTCAATATAAAATTATACCGAAAAGACATACACGTATATTTGGCTGATTTGTATTTATAAATAATACATAATGAAACAATATAAATAATAGGGTGTGTAGTGTCATTATATTACATTTTAAAGATTAAATATGAGATTGTAATATATTTTAAACGAACCTTAAATACAGTATTTAAAGGTACGAAATTTTTACATTAGCATGTACTGATTATGTAGTGTGAATCCTATGCTAAGTAAAAGGTTAACTTGATAAGAAGCGTTTGGTACTTCAATAGAAAATATTTATCATGTTTAAAGTCGTATGGCAGTAATCTTTTACTAATAATTCAAACGAATAAATATATAGAAAAAATGTATCTGGAACAACGTGATAAAAACGTATCAAATTTGCATAAATCAATTTTGCTCATACTGCAGAACATAAATACAACTCTGTATACAAACGAATCCTTGCCAATTCAAGCGTACAATATCTTTAAATCACAAACACTTCCCACTTTATATTCTTGAGCTACATAGCAATAATAATTTATGCATTAATGTTCGTCTCCTAATGTCTTTATGTGAACGTTTTTATTACAAAATGGTTTAAAAAGGTATTTTTATTTAACAAAAAAGGAACCGAAATTCGTTTAAATAATATAGACGTATCTATAAGTACATTTAGTAGATACAATTTTCAGAAGTGATAATGTCATAATAATTTCCGAGATAACCGGACGTTATTTTCGTTGTAATAATTATCGGATTAAACTATAAAAATTACAATAGATCGTTAAAATAAGTTTAGCCGAATTTGTTTTATACCTATTGTATTACTTCATCGTAATAATTTTTCGGTTTAAATAGTTTTGGTTTTTAGAAAACAATACAACGAACGGTTTTGCTCGTAAATAATTGTTACGAAAACAAAAACGTTACGGGGAACAATTTTTTTGCTAACGAGATCCCGTAGAGAATCATTTGCCTGCATTACATTTTTATATCTTAGTGCGTTTGCAATGTTTTTTCTTTAATAATAAATTACGCTCGTTTTCAAACTCTTACTGAATCGAAAAACTACTGGTTTCACAACGATTCCTTTCATTATGTATGAACGTTCCTGAAACAAATAATAATAATTTTTTTAAACATGAAAAAAACAAACATTATTATTATTATTATTATTATTATTAT
>JAIPRN010003283.1:0-22563 GCA_025469175.1 Geopemphigus sp. TES_GeoC_2020 | reverse complement strand
GAAAACTTCGTTTGGTCTGTTTTTAATTTAATGAACCTATTAAAATCTAAAATAATGCCACTGGAGAAGCATGCAAGAGTCTATAAAAGCAACCTCATGAAAGGTTGTTAAAAATAACGCCCCAGGAATACTAAAACTTATAAAAAAAGTAATTATTATTATTTCGCGGTATAATAATATTTGTATTTGCAACTTATTTACAAACTATTCGAATTCGTTTTGTGTGCAAGTACGAATTTAATAATTATTAATATAGTCTTTATACGTAGTTTTCGTAATTTAAAACTAACTCAATATCGCATAAACATCGTATTCCATTTTTAGACTTAAAATAACATAATTATTATAAATGCACAAAATAATCTGAATTTGTATTAATAATAAAATTAAAATTAAAAATTATTTTGTTTTTTGTAATCGATTTGACTAAGTTTTATTGCGATGGCGGTCAGGGCTTAAGGTATAAAGTTATTTTGTCCATAATACAATATATTTGAAATAATCGATACAAATAATCATTGATTCGGTACTTAATCTTTTTAGAAATACATGAACGCTTAAAGTGATTAAGTAATCAATGACCATATATATATTTATGGGTGTGACCAGCCTAAAACCGTGAAAACTGCTTTTCAATTAATAACCGTAGGTTATAGTTACGTTGTATACATTTCTATCAATTTATTTTCAACGGTTTATAAATTTTAGCAAACGTTATTTCTCACATTTATTTATATGTATTAAATTTTGATAATTTTTTTTTATTTGGAAAAAAGAATTTTATAAAAAGTTAGTAAGTTCGCGTTAGACTCTGATTTTCGATTAATGTTTAAAACAATGTCAAAAAAACAAAATAAAAATAAACTAAAATTTAGAATTATTCGAATGTTTATTACAGTTTCCAAAATTTGAATTTTAAAATCCGTGTTATGAATGAATATAGAAATAGAATGTTTCCATTAAAACACATTTTTGTATTAAAAACGCATTGATTCCGATATAATCTTCATTTGGTATGTTTTATTTTTCTTTAATTAAATAGTTTCTAGATTGATATAGTACACTAAACAGGAGATGTAACTTTCTATTCAAGTGTTTATTTTACGTGCAAAGTTATAGCTTCTCTTCCCATCCAATAATTTAAAACTCAAATTACGCATATACGTAACGATGCCATCTTGTATATAATTGTTTATTGTTCCTTTCTCTTTGCAATAGCCAATATTACAATACAAGAATATGTATATTACTTACTCGAATCGTTCTTGTATCATAATATAATATAATGTACATAATACAATTGAAACCGCATACAAAACAATCGACTAATCCGATTATATATTAATCGTATTGTTTTCACACTTTCAGTGGGTTTCGTATATTATAATAAAATAATACTACTCGAGTGGTCGAGTGTAGATATAAAATATAATATACATTATTTATGATTACGGATGCGGTATTTTAAATAGAAAAAACCCATCTACTTGGTTGTGAGTTATTTTGAATGGCGAATTTCACTAAATGTTTACTCGACAGTGTTTGTAAATCGTACTTTATATATTAAATTGAATGGGATGGATTAATAAAGGCGCGTTGTAATCGAATATAATAAAATACAAACCCGATAATATCGTCTGAAATTGTGTAAGGGTTGACCTTAAGTGCATGCAAATCAAGTTTAACCGGTTATATTCGTAACCAACCCTTTAAATATTTCGATGAAAATTATATATTTTTAAAATCGTAGCGATAATAATAATAATTATTATAATAATATTTTTACTATAAGTGTTAAAATAAAACAATATTTTTTATAAATCACGTGTTAAACCCTATACCGTGTTTTATCACATTGTTATAAATAATTTCGATTCAATTATACCAAAGAAAAATGTAAATATCCTAAAATATTCGAAATAAATTTAAACAGCTAAAATTACACGATTATTTCAACGTATCATCTTTTTATTCACTACGCAGTATGTCTCATAAATCACATATATTACAATAGTAAACCAATGACGATCAATCGTTATTTGGATCACGTTTGATGTCGTTTTGTGCATTCTTACAAATATAATATACAGGCGTATTTCGTATAATAATAACAGGTAGATGTATAATATATTCGTTCTTTGGGTCACACACATCACGCCATGCGGTTTACAAAATGTGTGTATAGTCATGTATAAAAGTAGAGTGCAGCGTAGTGTGGAAGTGGGATATAAATGTGTGTGTGTTCGAGCTATTCCCATGTGTGATATTTTTTAAAAAGAACTTTTTTTAAATATATACATTGTTGTAGGTACAAAATATTGTGGTCAAATGTATTGATATATAATATAGATATAGAAAATGTATACATACACACAAACACATATAGTATTTCATTATTATAGGTTTTTATAATACATCAATGAAATATGATCCCCAGTTCTTTGTTAAAATCTAAAAAAAATATAATAATATATATTCGTTCCTCAACATCACACTTTCCTTTCCCCACATACAGCTCATTCTGGTGAATACGAATTTCTCTAATTTGTATAAAACGTTTTTAACGATTTCATTTTTGTTCATTTATTTATTATTAGCTCGAATATATCATGGTGTGTATATATATATGTCAAATATTAAATTACGATTTAAATTCTTTATTTTCTCTATTCTTATTGGTATAATTTGGTCAATGATATGGATTTGACGTTGTTTATTAGTAAATCATTATAAATATTGATAAATTATTTCTTTTTTTTTAATTAAATTAAAATTTTAATTTAATTTAATTTAATTAAAGAATCTAAAATTAGATATGCTAGTACATCTTTTATATCTTTTAATCATTTGCAGGTATAATTAGTTGTTTATAACCGAAAGTTCTACTACGAAAGTAGAACTCATTTTGTGTTGAGTGAATTTGAACGACTGTTTAGTGCTATGCCAACGATGATGTAATTCACCAGCAGGATCTTCCGTGATAAAGAAAATCAAGTTGAGAATAGTCTTACCAAGAATTTTTAACTTGATTTCTTAACTTTACTTCAAGTAATTGGGATCAGTAAAGCTGGAGGAAGCTAGCATTAATAATATATTTCCAAGTATAAACGGTATGGGAAGGACATTTAGTAAATAACCAAACGAAGTTCAGCATACAGATCTCTCAAACATAACATTTTAAAATTTAAAATTTAAATTTTGTGTAAAGGACTTCATTGTATGGCGGGAGATAGTCCCGTCATATTCTCATTAAGGATGATTGTTTGTTTTATTGTTGATTTTTGTAAAACAATAAACGATGGTGATTTATTATCTAAAGTATTACTCTCAAGCTTTCCAAAAAGTTGGTGTATTGCCGATACCACGTTTAAAAAAAAAGACAACAGAAATTGAGCTACATGCCTGACCACTAGGATCAGAAAATGGAAAGGTTTGGACGTTGACCTACTCAAAATTCACCACACAAAAGTCGAGCAGAGTATGAGTAATAAGTTGACGCAATGGTAGGTCGGCGATCTGTGATGTATTGCATAATATAACCAGGAAACCAAAATGAAACTACATTGACCAATTTTATAGGAGATGAACGGTTTTGTAAACTGTTGAAAGCAGTTTCTCTTTTTTGTGATTATATTATACTCGTATTTATTGGAAATAAAAGATATTCAGTATCGGAAGTAATGCCCAAACAATTCCTGACCTAGTGCAATTTCGTAGTGATGAAAAAAAGTTAGTTGTACACTCACGTTAATAATTATTTAATTTACATACAGCGACATCATTTACGCCTTAATACGTTTCGAAAATTGCTTAGTAAATACATTCTTTAGAAAAGTGTATTTTTGATCTTCATAAGAGTGACGGTGATGAAAAGGAGAGTAGACATTTTAAATTTTAAAATTCGTTCAATTCTCAAACGTGGAAACGGTTAAAAGCACATGATTTTATTGTAAATATACGTAATATATAAAATATAACGTATACGTGTATATGCGCCCGCGACACAGTCGTGAGCTATTCGAAATAGGTACGTTAATAATAATGAAACGGTCCCTTTTCAAAAACGTTTTCGTCCCATTGTTAAATGGTGCACATATATTCTTTCTCGTATTTTATGTGTGTGTGTGTGTGTGTGTGTGTGTGTGTGTGTGTGTGTGTGTGTGTGTGTGTGTGTGTGTGTGTGTGTGTGTGTGTGTGTGTGTGTGTGTGTGTGTGTGTGTGTGTGTATGTAGTTCGTATACTATTTTATTTTCCTTGTTTAGCAGTCCTTTTTTCGTTTCTGGGCGCCGCACATAACATAACGGATAATCCCGCGTTCCGTTTTGACCTTTTTTTATAATGTACCTTTCCCGTTCGAAATCGGTATACACATACATACATGTTTCCATTCAAATAATGCGTGTAAGTGAACGAAAAATATAATAATAACGGATCTTGTACGTACTCCTATATATGAATGATAACGATAAAATATTATATATTTATATGCCGTGGCACCGCGGTGGTAAACGTCGAATTTTAGAAATGTTAAAATGTAATATTTATATAACGTAGACTTCACTATTTTCCTTTAGTACACAAATATGTTTATTGTTTTTTTCCCGCTCGTCATACATTGAAAACAACTTTTGATAAAAATGATTATATCATATTATATTATATAGTACATATTATTTATATACTTAAATTTTCTAAGATATGCATTCCTCTATTTCAATACAGTAACTATTTAAATACACCACGTCAAACGTATATAGACTATTGTCTTATTTAAAACACAATTCAAATATGAAAACTCAAACAATTTAATATTTCGTGTCAAATAAATATAACATATATAGCAAAATAAACAATGTTTTAGCACTCCAATTTTTTGATCATTCATTTTTCCAGTCCATGTGCTTTTTTAATGCTCGGTCTTAATAATTAATAATATCGTTTACGTTAATTTTAATTGGCATAATATTTTGGTATATTTTTATTATATCATTTTTTGTAATAATTATTTCGAATTTTCTCCTTCGAACCTATATAGTATTTAATATTATTTATGTTATTATGATTTTACTTAATTTAAATACCAATTTATTAAAGTTAACTTAAAATAGGTCTGTTAAATTATAAAAAAGAAAACAATTTAAGAGTTAATTTAATTAAAATAACCCGTCAAGTAATTTTATAAAAATAACTTGATTTTAACTTTTAACTTGTTAATGCTCAGCCCTATATATATAACAATATACACACTTCGGCTATCATAAAATATAAAGCATGGTAATAAACTTGCGAGTTAATTATATTTCGTCATTGTCGTAAGCATTCAACCGACCAGAATAAAACTCATGCGGTGAAATTACTAGCATGTATGTATAATTATATACTCCCTATATATTGTATATGTTATAATATATTATATAGAGACAAATAAGTAAGAAGAGCTAAAAAATTTACATTAAAACAAAAAACAAGAAAAAGACGCGTTTAAAATTACATTATATATAATTTATAGTGTAATATTCAAATTATTAGCTAACAATTTCAACGATAAAACTAAAAAAAAAAACACGAAACGTTAAAAACAATTTAATTGATATCGAGTACATTTATCTTAAGGCGGTTGGAGCCGCGATGTGTTTTTAATATGATAACTTACTTCATGGGAAAAACTTCTCTTATACTTCGTAGAATTACGAAATTCTTTTAATATTTATTTCCAGCATTCATTTAAAGCTTAATTGAAAATCAGAACCCAATTCAACCTGTACAAAGTATTCTTGTTTCCTATGAAAAATAAAAAAAAAATGATCAAATTTTGATTATATTACACGAAAGTAGATTTTTCTTATTGAAATTGTATTATCTGTGATCAAACTGCCTCGATTCATATTCTAATATTACATACAAATATTCTAATTGTAACACAATATTATATATAGTCTGCGATGTAATATTATCGAACCGTAATAATTATAACGTCAAAAAGTTACCAGATAAAGAATTACACAATGATATATAATATACGCGGTGACGGATGATCTTCCAGCATAATATTTCCATATACGAAATAGGTATGATATGGCGCGCATTATGTATGTGTGTGTATGCAACACGTATAATATTAAATCATGTACTCGTACATATTACATATATATATTACATAACATACGCGGAGTTCGTTCACGCATATACGGTATACGGTTTAATAATTCGCGCACGGCTCATTGACGCCGATGAAAACGATTCGTAATTGATCGTTATCGCCGCCGTTCGACACACACTATAATATTGCAACATATGTTTTTGACCCTTAAACCAACCGCCCCTCGACGCGATGTTTACACGTGATTTTTTTTTTTTGTGTTTTAAATCCTATTCAGTACGACGACGACGAATTTTTTTCGAGTGGATTGCTTGTGTGTGTGTATGTGTGTGTGTGTGTCGCAAGGGCAAATATATACGCCTATACATACGCGCATCATATTATATAGATCTCCCAACAATAGTTCAGCAACAAACCGTATATTATATCATATCTATATGAATCCTGTGTACGTAATATTTACGCGCCTATAATTAAGCAGATGTTTTTTATACCACGATATATATATATATATATATATATTGTTGCTCAGTCCATCGGTCTCTCCCTCTCATGTATATATATATATATATACAATATTTATTTTCAGACGCAAATCCGGGAGAAGCTAAGAGGCTTTAGTCATGTATTTTACTATAACATCTGAATTTTATTACACATTTCTACAACTATTACGATTACGTTGACTACAGTTTAAGTATCGTTTTATGTATTCTCTATGACAATTGAAAAACTACATGAGATCTACTATATTCTAAAACAAACAATAGATTATCAGTTCTTAATACTTACATATGTTGACCAAGTCTTATTTCGTTTTATTTTATTTTATTGAAGGTTAGTATGTTAGGTATTAATTTTGGCCAAGTCTGTGTACTATTTATACGAAATAAAAGAAAAATGTCAGGATTCTTGGCACAAATAAGTGTTTCTTAACTCGCGTTATTTATTTTGTCAATTTTTGAAAAACACGCACGAAAGTCTCGAAATAACATCTGTTCAACATATAATAGTGTTTGGACCCGCTGTTCGATTACGAAGGAAAGAATTAAAAATGAAATACGCGTTGGTTGCAACCAAAAAACATATAGTAGCATCCCTGTTTTCTACAGGAACACGCACTCCACGAAAACGTGTCACCCTCGCGCGTATTTATTATTACGCACGCGCACGTGTGTGTATGTATGAGCGCGCCCGCGCATGTGTACACCAATATACACACACACAATATATACGCACACAAGAACTATAGACGCGTACTTTTCTGACGTATGTGTGTATAATATGTATGTATATAATATACCATATACATTTATCACGCACCGCACGCGCGAATTGATATAATGACAAACGTTTTACGGATTCTCAAACCCGACGAAGTTGCGAATAATGTGTATTTGTATACATGATAGGCAGACGCGTGCATATAATGTGTTCCGTATAGAAACCGTGAGTGTTTGTGTGTATTAAAATACGCTGTATAAGTCTCTCAGAAAGTGAGTAAAAGAAAAAAGAATAATAAAAAAGAAGCCGTTTCATAATTTGTAATTCTCCCATAACGTGTATTATATTATATTCATTGCACTTTGTTATTATTGTTTTATCTCAAGCAAAAATGGCGGTGGCAAAAATATAATTTTTGTAGAATAGCCAACTTTCTGTAAATCATAAACAAAAATAAAAAAAAATCAAATAAGTTTAGACATACTAATATATATAGTATACTCATATATATATAGATTTTATAGATAGGATTATGCTAAAACGACTATAGGTTGCACCATATATGAGTAATGATTGTATGTAACAGCTATAGATTTGCTACAGCATTACATTATATTACAAAGTTATACTGTCAAAGACGATGAATTGGGAAGAATTAACAACAATATGGCTTGGCAAAAGATACATGCATATGTCGATCCAAAAATAAAGTTACATATATATTTACGTGTGCAATAGACTGAATTGATATTAATGTATGAATATTAAATTTTCGTTTATAAATAAATTAAGTGAAAATATGTGTATATTCTGAACATGAGAGCAGGCCTTGCCATTTATGTCTAAAAGTCATCATGTATAACGGATATGGCCATCTCGTATCTATAAGTTAACAGAAAAGTTTTTTTTTAAAACGTACGAATTTCTCTGAATATTTTCATTTTAATTTTCCATTTATATGCGTGTATTCGGGAAATAAGTTATTATTATCAGTAAAGATCTTATAAATTCATAAAAGTTTTCTTTATTAGAAATGCATCGATTTTTGCACATTTACATTTTAAAAAGACAACATTCGAGATTTTAATTACACTATCGCTGTTTTATATATATATAGGAAAAAATTTGATTTTTTTGTTTTTATAAAATGTGAAAAACGAATTTTGTATATACAATAATATTCCACAATTTAAGGAAAAGGATAAATGTATTACATAGAAAAAAAACAATGTTGTCTGGCTGTTATTAGCCCATTACTATATTATTTAAATTTGTTATGTAAATGTAAATTGTACATTAATAACATGTGCGTGCGGGTACGAACCATGGGAATCACACACACAGTAAAATGACCATTTACTTCTCACATTCTCACACAGGACACCACACTCGCATGTAGATGAAGAATATATATATTAAATAATATATTAAACAGGTCAAAAATTCGCTTATACTTTAAAAAAAATTAAATAATAACGAAAACAAATAATCGATTTTTGATTATTTAAGGTAATTTAATTAAATTAGTAATAATACACGACTACGTATAATATAATAAGCCGCTTCAATTCGATCTGTAATATTCTATTTGCACATGGCAAAATACGGCGCGTAAAAAACGTATACGTATATGATTTCGACTAAAATGGCCAGGTGTTTTCTATACAACACCACACAGATATATGTATAATATACAATTCGTCCTTAAAACACGACTTCCTGTCCTTCTATGTATGGTCTGCGCATGGTCTTTTTACTGACGAGGCAGCAAATGACCTTCGTCGAATGTTTATGAAAAACGAACAAACAACATTCTTCGTGAATGCCACCGGAGACGGACGCACGATACCTGGTTTTAACAAAAGGCCGAGCCATACCTCGAATTAGAACAATATGGGTATTTTTTTGACATATGACAAGTATATACGCGAATAAGATATTCGATTATCAACAGCTAAATGTAGTTTTATAATCTTCATTTTCAGATACGCTGTGTATAGTATTATATCAGTCAGAAAATACGTACGACTATTAAAATTTATGAAAAAAATGTATATGTTGTACATTATATGGGTATACAGGTGACAATCTGTTTTTTTTTGAAAATCTATGTACTCTCTCTTGTACAATATAAATCATTGTGTAGACTGCGAGAGTTTATTTCTTTGGAAATAAAAACGTTTTCGCGCATCGGTTACGAAATATATTATATAAAGAGTAAGAAACTCACGTTTTGATGAAACACGAGTATTATGTTATTTTTCGTATATATTATTCGATCTGGGCAGCATATACAAAATTCCAAACGTTTTCGATGCCGTTATTTATATATATATATATTTATTTATTTATTTATTTAAAATACGTTTAAATACAATGTCGCTTTTATATAATGTATAAGAAGCCCAAGGGATATAATTTTGAAGATTATATACTTATACTCGTATATATGTAAATAAAATTAAACTAACAAATAACGTTTGAAAACTGTTGATTAACGTCATTTACAAATACGTTAAAATGTACCCGAGAAATTTTAATTAAAAATATAACGGTAATTTACTTGCATATAAGCTACTGATGTTTGTCTAAAAGGATTTTTAAAAAAAAGGAATTATATGAATACTATTAACACACACACACATACACATACCAGATCACACAACAACTAAGAGCCTAATTTACAATAGTCAATAATGAGTAATATTTGAAGAAAGTTCGATGAATAATGTCAATAACTAATATTTTGTTTAAGACTAGTTAATTCTAATTAATACTTCGTTTTATACTTTTAGAGAAACTTTTTTTGATTTCAGTCGTTAATGATATAACTGTAATGCTGTCAATTACATATTCACAGAAATTAAAATCAATAATTAAGATCTTTTAAAAATACATTGAAAATTAATGGTTAGGCAGACAATAATATTTTTAAAATTATTTTTCAATTTCCATCACATGTACAAAGACTTTATTGCTAAAATGATAATAGGTATATTATAAATATTATGTATATAATATAAGTAGTAAATAAGATATATTAATGGAAAAAATAAAAAAATATCAGGAATTTTTGGAAACATGTACAATAAAAACTTAAAAATGTAGTATTTTAGTTTATTTACTAATTATTTTTGGTTCGATTCCAATACCTAACATTCAAACAGTCACGTATGTACGTTTTTTTGTGTAGTACTAACTGTATTCCTTAACTTCACTCGAATTAAAGATTAATCCGTTTCTATATATTTATTTTTAATTTGCATTGTTACATTTACTAAATTTTCTATTTAATTTAATTAAATTAATGATAAAACAGTATTAATTTATATTTTCATTATTTTATGTACATTTATTTATAAATATTAAAAATATATAAAATATATAATAATTTATATAAAAGATTTTATGAATTGATATTCAATAATTTATTATTAAACCTAAAACAATTTATTATTTGTTGGTCAAATAAACATAAATCTATATAACGTATTTATATAAAATATTATGTGGACCGTTCACTGCGTATCAGTTTTAAAAACACATTTCCTTGCAGTTTTTCGTTTATTTACAACTACACGTAATAAAATATATTATTCTTTGAGCGATTCTTTTCATTTTCTGTTAATAATATATATATATATATATATTTGATAAGTATAACTATGCATAGATCTATGTTGTACATTACGAATATTTGACGTTTTATTTTTTTTTCAGAAAAATCCCATGGCATTGGTTTTTTGTTTTGGATTAACAAAAAAACTATAGCAACTTTCAAATAGAGTTCTATATACATATATAGTTAAAAATAAAATATACATTTTTGCGTTTCTTCCATTTTTCGGGAATATGCATTGTTAAAATAAGCCGGACGTGGTTTCAACGAGATTATTATTTTTTTTTTTTTATTTTACTATCCATATGAAATTGTACACTAATATATTTTTTCGTGACATTGTTATTGAATTTTTCAGATGAATTTCTATAAATCTCTTAGCATTGACATTTTTATACACCTACATATAAGTGTATGTGTGTGTTTGTGTGTTATATAAAATATACCTATTGTGTTTTTTAGAAAATATTTTTACCATACCGGATGTAACTAACATATAATATACTATATATTGGTTAAGGTCGATACAAATTCTATTTTATTTAATTAAACTTATATTGTAACACGCAGGTATACAGACGTGGCGACAACGTTATTTTTATTTTATATTGATTCCGAGAAGGATATATATTGTTCGATTTTCTTTTATGATTTAATCTGGTATATATGATATATATATATTGTTATAAACGTTTACAATCTCTATATAATTTACCACTACATACGATGCACAAATTATATAATAAATTATAAAAAACCAACAATGATGCCGGAAACATCATGGGAGGCCAAAGAACGTCGGTCAAGTAAATGCATCAGTGAGATGTCGAAACTATCTCTCGGTCCGACGTAAATAAATTTAACAAACACCATTGTTAATTTTTCTTGGAATTCGTTGATTTTTTAATCTATATTCTATACGTTGCTGCTCTCTTTTTCCCATCTCTACAGGAGTCTTTCCGTTCCTGTCAACTATTGAAAGCTATTTCGCCGACAATAAGGGATTTTTAGATCTTTTTTAATTTTTCTAATTCTCAGAACCGTGTGTGTGATGTGCACAGACAAAAAAACCTCTTCCGTATTCTGACGATACGGTTTTTGAAAACGTGTCTTTTACTATGTCACTACTTAGGTTCAAATTTTCGATCGTCAAAAATAAATCGTTATATAAATATCGTCATTTTTGTATACACATATTTGCAAAATTAAAATACGAGTATTTATTTCAATATACGCCACTCACGGGCATATTGTATAAGTAATAACATGTTATGACCTTCGATAATCATGGCGTATGGTATTTACACAACAAATATATGTTCTTAATTAAAATATGCCACCTGCATGAATAATAAATTATCGATAATTATATTATTGTGTGTGTGTAAATAGCGTAGAAACCCCACGGCATTCAATTTATCGAGTTGTTATAGTAAACACGAAAAATTTGTATCGTATTTGTATGCGAATCCAATAAACGTTTTAATTTTTTTTTCGTACGTTCCAGCAACATAACTTATATAATACTTTTTACGATATATATAGGATATACAGGTGTGTAAGTCGTATAAGTCGACGTGTATACTTAAAAATTTTTATGTGTGTATATATGTATACATATATATATAAAGTAAAAACGTTTATTTATTTTTATTTTCTTAATATCCGGAATATTTGGAACTATATATACACCAAATTGATTATAACAAGCAAATGTTTTTGTATTTCGAATTTTTGATCTTCTTCATAATGTACACGCGTGTGTGTATTGATTATACGTATTATTTATATATCAATTCTATGTTTCCCATTATCGAGTGTGAGTTTTAGCACGGATAACCGTTTTTAAAAATAAATTATATATTTTAATATTTTAATCTTAAGACGCAATAATATAGTCTGTAATGTATAGTTCGTTCAACGTTGAATTTTATTAAATTGAAAAAACGACTAAGAATTCGGGAATGCCCCTAAGAATATTACGGCAACAGTTATTCTAAAACAATCAATTAATTGGGAAAAATCGGGATTTTCGAAAAGTATAGGGCGACTTTTATTTTGTATATGAGTTCGTTCCGTCATTGCACTCGATTTATAGACGGAAACGCTCGATATTTTAATAAATCTAATTTTGGATCGTAAATGACTTGAAAACCGGGATGTTATGCGGCTAGGACAAAAACGAAATTATCATCCGAAAAACGTTAATTATTAATATTACGGGCGCGTAAATCGTATAATAACTGTGCCAAATAACGGACGGACGCGAAAAGGAATTGACAAGCGTGGAAAAAGAAAGAAGAAAAATAGCCCGGGATAAATCGACGGTATCGTCGGTGGAATGGTCGGTGAGAAAGAAGTGTAGAGAAGAAGCGAAGAGTGAAAAAAAAAATGATTGATTGTCACTAAGGCGGTTGCTGCTTTAGTTGCTTTGTCGGTGCCGGTGGTGGAAGTGGTGGGCGGCGGCGGCGATGGGGCGGTCCGTGCTGGCCGACGATTGGCTAGTGACGTGCGCGGTACCCTTCCACCGTCACACCAAGGCACGCGGCCGCCGCGTCGACGACGTGAACAACGAACCGGGTCCTTCAGTCCCGTCTTATGTTTCGTCTACTGTGCGCGTATGTTTCGCAGTGTTTCCGCAATCAGTTTTCGTTCGTCTGTCTTTACGTTTCTATATCTCCAGCGCACGAGTGCCTTTCCGGAACATTCATTTCTCGCGTGTGCGTGATACGTTATAATTATTAATTTAATCGCGGTGTATCAGTCCTATAAGTGCGAGTGTTTTGTTATTATAATTATATCGGCGATATTATAACCACGTGGTGTGTTGTACGGTGTTCCGAGTGAAATTAGTTATTACCGTCCGCGGTGTTTAACTACCGTTGGGTATTTTAATATCATGGACGGCGCTCCGCACATGACCAATTTTGATTTCGTCATGGCCGAACACCATCACCAGTTGCATCACCATCATAATCGCAACGCGCTTGAGACTTCGGTCTCACCGCCGTCGGCCATTATCATGCAACAACAACAACAACAGCTTCAGCTCCAGCAGCAACAACAACAGATACAGCAACAACAACAACAACAGCAGCAACAACAACAGCAGCAGCAACAACAACAACAACAACAACAACAACAGCAAGCTGGTGGTGGTAAAGCCGATCATATCAAACGTCCAATGAACGCTTTTATGGTATGGGCGAAAATCCAAAGACGCCTTATCGCACACGATAATCCGAAAATGCATAACTCGGAAATTAGTAAGCGATTGGGTGCCGAATGGAAATTGCTAAACGAGTCTGAAAAACGTCCGTACATCGATGAAGCAAAAAGATTGAGGGCTTTGCACATGAAGGAACATCCGGATTACAAATATAGGCCACGTCGAAAGCCCAAGATCCAATTGCACAACAACAACACGGCCAACGCGAACAACAACAACGCCGCGAACAACAATAACGGCATAATGATGAACGGCATAGCAGCGGTACACCACCAGAACAACGGTAATGGACCAATGTCTGTGGCCGCGGCCATGCATGTGGCGGCCGGTGCGCAAGTCGCGAACAACCATCATCATCACAAAACCAACTTCCACGGGTTCCCGGTGGTGTCGACTGGGGCCAGCGGCGCCGCGGCGGCCAACTTCGCCGCCAACTTTCCTATGCCGTATTTCTCGACCGGGCACCATCCCGGTATGCATCATACATTCGACGGACTGGGCGCCGCCGCGGCCGGTTATTCGTCCGCCGGGCTAGTGGGTCCGTACTTGGGCGCGGCCATGCCGTCGTTCGATCCCATACACTTATCCAAACTGGTCCAAGCGCAACAGCAACAGGCCGTTGCGGCCCACAGTACCGGTGGCGGCAGTGGATCACCATCGCCCGCGTTGTCGCAAACGACCGTATCACCGCCGCCACCGCCGCCGTCCGCGGCTGTCGCCGCCGCTGCAGCCGCCGCCGCTGCTGACGTTGTCCTTGTCAACACAGTGGCCGCACACGGTTTGCAACAACAGCATCATTTGCATCAGCAACAACAGCAACAGCAACAACAGCAACATCAGTTACAGCAGCAACAGCAACAGAACCACGGTAAAAACGGCGGGGCCGCTGTTGTCAGCTCATTCTACAACCCGTTCTATCCGTCGACCGCCGGTACTGGCAAGACAGGCCCGTACCCACACCACCACATGAACATATTCCCGTCACCATTCTCATTCTACAACAATGGTGGTGCCGGTTCGGCCGGTGCTGGAGACGACCACGTGTTGCACGGACAACAACAGCATCACCACCACAGCCAGTCGGCCGCCGCAGCCGCTTTCGCTGTCCAACAACACCATCAACAGTTGCAGCTGCAACAGTTGCAGCAACATCATCAGCAATTGCAACAGCAACGTCAACAGCAGCAGCAGCAGCAGCAACAACAACAGCAGCAGCAGCAACAACAGCGGCAGCAACAGGATCGCCCAGGTTCCGAGTCATCCGACGCAGAAAACGATCCGTCTAGACAAGTTCCTAATAATGGCCAACGGTTGAACTGAATCCCGACATAACCGTATAATAGTAATACTTTGGTACACACGACTTGCAAAACTTAAACACGCTCTTTTTGGATTTTTTTCGGATTTTCTTTCAACATTTTCATGGGTTTTTTTTTTAATAACTAGCGTTGCAATTTGCGTCGCATATATATATATATAAGATATACTACAGGCTAAAAATAACGTATATTCTCCCTCCTTTTTTACGTTTTATTTGTATTTGATTTTTTTATTATTTAATTTCGATACTTTTCGACACATAGATTTGTTGTTAAAATGTTTTCATAGCCGATAATAATAATATTATTATATTAACATTTTGTTTCGTGACGTGAACGTTTTTGAGGTATACACGTCATTATATTATATTGTGCTCGAAAATTTGTCCTATTTATTACATGTTTGCACATGGTGAGTTATACATTTTTTTATAAACAACGCATTTTTTTCGTTTAACTTTTCAATAACAATAAGTAGATTTTATCTCGGAACATAAGTGTGTCCATATTTTCAATTACATTTTTAATCCTCCCCCCAGTAATTTCTAGAAATAATAATACATAATATTTTGTGTAAATCTATCATTTCCCTATGAGTTAATATATACATGCAAGCGATTTCAATCATATACCTGTTGGCGCGGTGTACTTATTACGTCTATATTATATTATAATACATGTATACCTATATTTGTGACGTATAATATTTTGCGTATCGATGGCGTACTTATACGAATGCAAATGAACAGCCAATGACGATCTGAATTCGTGGAAAATGATTTTGGTCCCGGATTCGGTATACGTCTTTCTATAATATATATATCATATACGATACGCAATTATATCGATATACATTTAATCTACGATAATGACCCTACATTTATATATATGTATGTATATATATATGTATATGTATAATATAAAGCGCAATTGCAGTTAACGTTATATTAAGCGCGCATACTACTTTACATTTTTTTTTGTTCTCTTGTACATATTTATGAAAAAACATCGCCCGTGTGTTCTTTTTTATTATTATAAGATTATGTTATTTAGCCGGGCGTGTTTTTCCTTATTTCTATTTTTTTTTGTGTCCAAACGACAAACATGTTTTCTAAAAAACAATGTTAACTTTTTTCCTTTTTTTTTATAAAAAAAACTGGTTTTTATTAATACTGCATAGGACGCGGTGCCATATTATTATTATTATTATTATTATTATTATACTAATGTTAATTATAGTCACGTACCATTGACGTTAAAACTATACGAAATAACGCGCTTACAATCGCTATCTATTATTATAACATTGAATTATACGATATTCTATTAATTGTTTTTTTTTTAAACTTAGAAATAGGCATATTGTATAATTTGATGTTCGCCGCCGTCGCCGTTACAGCGCGTGCGTGTAAGTGTCGTATACGTGTTTCGTGTGGAATTTTAATCGAATATGAGGTGACTTCATTATTATTTTCCCATTTAAATACTTTTAATTTACAATTTATTTTTGTGTGTTCTCATCATCATTTTTTGCTTTAACTATATCATTTTTATCATCGCAATTAATATACATTCACTTACATACATATATATATACATACTTTCGTTTGTTTCATTTTATATGTTGTGAAACATAGAAAACAATTAAACTTTTTCAAAAATTACAAATAATTTTAAAATTAATCTGGCTTACACCACACGCATAACACATAAACGCACGTGCACACGCGTTTCACGTGTTTTTTCAAAAAAACTCCGTCACAATAAAGAAACAAATATCACACGTAATTTTTACTCGGCTCTGTATTATGTTAAAATATTTGTTATATGTATATGTTGCAGGATAGTGTATTTCTTTTTAATCTAAGGTGAGATGTTTACCAACGTACCTTTGCTTTTTTGTTATGTTTTTTAATTGTGTAATATAATTATATGTTGTAATACATATATATATATATATATTGTGCGCGCGCCCGCGACTGAATTATTAATAATATTTTAATATACAACAGCTGCCGCCTGTTAATTTACTATATATATATATATATATATATATATGTATGTATATATATTATATGTGACTATTTTTTGATTATATTATTATGAATTATAAACAATTTTTTCGCTTCACTTATCCAATATTCTCTTTACGTAAATTATATAATATTTAAGCGCCAAAATTAATGTCTTAAACTTTATTTAACATTTTAAAAAAATTAAAATTTTTGTCATTCAATTCATTGTATCTATACTGAATTCATATAATTATATGTAAAATCTGATTCTTAAATATAATATTAATAATAATATATGTATACAAAAAGGATAATTATGATGATGATAACAATTTTTATTATACTTAAAATAAATTTGATATGTGATCGTTTGATTTCGAAAGTATTGTTGGTTATTTATTTATATATTATGTGTACTTCTTTATGACCACGATTGTATAAACAATAAAATATATGCGATTACTTATGATAATAAGTGCAAATTGAACTACTATAACTGTTGTTGTATAAATTTAAAAAATTACTTTGTCTGGAGTATAACGTGTATAATATATATATATATATATATATACACTTTGTAAATCTACTTAAAAACTATTTCACTGTATGTGAATACTGTAATACACTTAAGTTTCGAGATGGGTAAATTATTTTTATATTAAAAAATCGAGTGTCAACCATACTTATTATGTATATCATAATAATAAAATCACCAAAACTACGTGAAATCTTTTCTATCAAAAGATTATTTTCGAAACCATTGGTGTAATATATATATATTTGTGTGTGTTTATAAATTCCAAAATAACATTATAGTTTTTATAGTGCATATTTTTCTCATACTAAATATATACTACGGGAATTTTAGCTTTATTCTCGCTCGATTTGTAGTATAAACATTATATACCTTTGTGATACGCGTACATTCATCAATATAATATGATCGCAGGAAAATAAAACGTGTTTTTTATATTTTTTTCAAAATCTACTACGAAGGTATTATATTTATGCGTTAAATTTCGATATATGTGTTTAAAGTGTACATGATATAATAATATAAAGATATAAAGTGTGCGTGTTTTTTAATTCGTATCGAGAAAAACTTTAGAAATAACCGTCTTCAAACTATTATATATATATAAGTGTGTGTTTGTGATATGTATACTATATACTAGCTATACACGATAACCAACTCAGGTAAAAATACTATTCAATATCATAATAGTCAATAGGTATAAAAACAGAATTTAACATATGTTTTGTGTTCGTATATATATATATATATATATATATTAATATACCTACTATGTGGGTGAGATGTGTTTATTGTATAACAACATTTTGACATGTTTTCAAATTTGTTAGTTATTTATTTTTATTAAAATTCAATTTATACTTCTCGTATACACATGTTACGGTCAATATATAAACATACCATTGGACATAACGTTATATATTCTATTTTATTCACGACATATATATATATATTATACACTACGATGCAACCATCGATTATTTTCAAACATTAAATTCGAAAAAGTGTGTAAAAATAATTGTAGTATTGTAAGTACTATACGTATTATACGTTGAATATAAATAAATAATTAAAGCATAGAATTGCATTTTCTTTATTTTTTTTATTTTAAAGTTTTTTATATTAAATAAGTATTAAACCTTTTAAACAATAACTTTTTTAAACTGGAAAAAACGTATATTAATATTTTTAGACAAATATCTTAATTTATATTCACTATAAATATTACATACATAAGCATACCCGAAAGTAACACATTATTTAAATGGTCAATTTTAGCAATATACAGAATCAAAAGTTGGTTATATATATGTATATCGATGTCCCTATATCTATTATTACATTCATCAATTTTAAGCGCAGATAAATTTACTAAAACTTACATTAGTCGCTTAAAAAGTAAATGACGAACTTACAGACATTAAAAGGAATATAATGTCAAAACTACAAGTTCATATTTTGTTACTTATTATTAAAAGGGTTTTAATAATATAGTTAAATATTGTAATTAATATTATTACCTCATTTGCAGCGTTTAATTGTGATTATATTTAATATAATAGTTATACAGTAATAACTATTATATCGTTGATCTACATTATTGAAATCACATGTGTACTTACATATAATGTGGTAATTCATTTCTTTATTACTATTTATGAAGCGTAGAGTTATAGTTAGATATATTTTTTATTTTAAATTTAAATAAAACTTAACATTTTTAATACAATTTAAGAAAAATAAAAATAATTTCTTAATTTTAAATTGTTTAGTATTTAGAATTAAGTGGGGGGTGTGTAAGCAAAATGTTCCACTGATATTATTTTACATAATTTTTTAATGGGGCTAATATTCCTCCTTAAGATTTTATTACTAGTTGTGTCACTGTTTCGAACATTAAGTTTAGTGTCAGTCTTGCACGCCTAATACATATTGTGTTTAACATATCAAGTTTTAATTGATCTATATCTTTTTCTATTTTTCAATGTAGTGTTGTTGAGTACAATACGTTACATAATATATACTCACGCGTGCGCATAATTTGTTCTAAATTGAACGGAATTGCATTAAATTGAATAATATAACGCCCTTTTTAAGTAGATAACGCGTTAAATTGCGACAGACGACAATTCCGCAGAATGGAGTTACGTGCTCTAATAATTTGCAATAAAACTGTTTTTTCTTTACTTGAAGAAAGAAAAATAATTTGCTTCATTTTTGAATTTTAAATTTTTGTGTTATACTCCAGCGTTTTCGTCATCATATTAAATTAATAAATATAATTTTTCATTTTAATTTTTTATATATATTTATATATGTGTGTGTGTGTGTGTGTGTGTGTGTGTGTGTGTGTGTGTGTGTGTGTGTGTGTGTGTGTGTGTGTGTGTGTGTGTGTGTGTGTGTGTGTGTGTGCGTGTGTGTGTGTGTGCGTGTGTGTTGGTAATCATTCTTCTTGTCCGTATGTAACTTTAACGAAAACTTAAAAATATAATTAATTCTAGGAAAACGCATATAACAACGGTGCAATTTTCGTATTTTATGTATCATACAATTATTGTCAATGTAGCTTTTTATTCGATAAAAAAAATTAATTTAATTTATCGCAAAGAAAAATTCTAAAAGTTAATATTATATTACAAAGAAGATAATTTTTATATCTGATGATTTCATTAACCGCGAAAATGCTTTAAAAAATATGTAGGCGCAGTGGTATTATTTTTGTACTCGTATTGAAGTAATTTTATTTTGAAATCATATTAAAGCTACAATCGATATATTATTAATTTCGTAAACTTTTTAAATTATTTTATTTAATGTTTGACATGTGTTATTTTTTTAATAAACCTTTGGACAAGTAGAGAGATACGGTGTTGGTTATTCCAATTTAGACTTTTCGCTTTGACAAAGTTGTAAGATTTTAACTGGTACTATTTTAATATTACAAAAAGTTTTAAAATTCTCCAATATTCCTCTTGCAAATAACGAAAGCGATTTTTCGAAATTAAATTTAAATTAATTTAATTAAAAGTAAATTATCTTAAACTTCTATTTTTTGCGCTTATATAGTACCTATTATATATTACCTATAAATCCTACACCAGGCCGCTATGTATATATTGTTCGTCATATATTTTTTGGAAAGTTTTCTTCTTTTGGTTGTCCTTGTATATATTATTATTACTGTATGCCTGCAATCTCACCTTGAGCCTTTTCCACGCAAAAAAGTGGGAAAACTTTTGATTTTAATCTTATTTTCGTTCATACATACTATGTACGAACAGCGTGTCCCTTTTCAACGATTTTCCGTGTAATATTTGTACGACTTTTTCGTTTATCACTTGAGTTTAAAATATATAATAAAAACGTTTATTTTTTAAAAAATGAATAGATTTGACGACGAGGTACACCGTGACATCAAAATCTGCCACCATCAGGTAAACGCGTGCAGAACATATTGAAGAGTTTTCCATTGCATCTTTGAAACATTAGAAAGCATGAACAATCGACGTTTTAAATTATAATAATAATAAACATAAAGAGTTATATTATACGAAATAACGATAAAAAAACCTGACTTTTTGAGTTTTACGCGCTCAAGTCCAGTTTAAAAGAGAACGATGATTGAACAAAATGTCATGAACAATAACAAAAAAAATGTCTTGGTTAGGGCTCTTTTATTTATTTTGTTTTCGTGAGTGTGTCATATATAATATGTTATCGTTCCACTTATAAGGTGACAAACTTGGAAATTTAAAATAATGGGACATTTATTTCAGCATAACTCTTCTCGGATCCCTATCGTATCATGCTTCCATTACCATTATTTTATTTCCAGATATTTGTGGTATAATTAATTTTTAAACATTCCGGAAATTAAAAAACTTGATTTTTCTAAAATCCATTAAGTGTATATATACCGATATATGTATACTTTTAGATTGAGTTGAATATATAAAAAAATGTATTTTAGTTATATATTTGACAAATAACGCTTTGTATATGATGATGGTCCGCTATATTTACAATGTGTGCGTAGTTCAAATATTTATTCGAAATCACGTATAAAATCACGAATAACTTTTGTTCCTTATTAATGTTTGTTGTTCAATTTGTTGAAATTCACGTCAAATTAAACAGAAGGTAAAATTCCAAAACGTTTATAATGAAATAAATAATTTTTAACTATTATAAGTACCATTCTATTCTATTCTATTCTACTTCATAGATTTGACGATGAAACTTTATATATAAATCGTGTATATACGCTCTGTTTGATATTTTGTTGAAATTAGATATATATATATATATATACAATAGAGTACGATAATTGGTAGTTTTGAAAGTACGCTGCTGATATCGACTTATAATTTTTTGTTTCGTTTCGTCATTTTTACTATTCGATTGAAGTCTCCTGCTAGTTATATATATATATATGTATACGTCTATACAATAGTTATCACTTGATAATATTACTATTGTTAAACTATCTTTATTGTTATTTTTATATTGTTTGTATTACACA
>JAIPRN010003282.1:11490-22567 GCA_025469175.1 Geopemphigus sp. TES_GeoC_2020 | reverse complement strand
CGGACGACACAGGGTTACGTAACAAAGTCGATTAAAAAAATTAATCGAACGAAAGAACGAAACAGTGTTACGAAATCGCCTACTCAACTTAAAATGAACAATTTTATCACTACCGAAAGGAACAGACAAACATCGAAAATAACGTTGGAAGACCACACGCGTCAACTTCCACAGCAAAATGGCGGCTTCGTTTAACCGGTCCGCCACCATGTTCTGTCTCCACAGATGTTACATAACCCAAAAATTACACCCTAGTAAGTTCTAGAGATTATTTCATTTTCTACTCGGCGTATGCATCCTGCGGATACGAGCCAGAACTCCTCAAGTAATCGGTATTTCGAGGGACGAGTGAGGCAGTCTTTTCTACGAACGTTTCTGCATTTCGGCTCGTTTAACATTTTCGGCGAATTCGAGAAAACGAATTTACCGACCCGATCTATTATTTTTTTATTCAATCCACTTCCGCGACTTATTCGAACTAGTTAAGTTACACGGTCGGCGAAGTACGCGATTATTATTATTCGTTTTATTTGATCGTCCGTCGCTCTATTCGTTTGTTTCACTTTACCTATACTTTTTCAATATACCGACTAATTTCTAAATAATTCTCAAACTCACTGCTCCGAACATTAATCATAATAACTCGTTAAATATAAAATAAAACAATTTTTTAGTTATCTTTACACTCATCCTCTTAATATTTTTTAAAATTTTTATTCTTCTATTTATTCTTTGTTTTTGAGTTATCACGCTAGTTTTTATATTTCATTTTGGGTTTAATACATTTTTTTAAAATACGATCGCAACGCACGGGCATTAAATTTTATTTGTCGAATCAATATATATATATATATATATATATATATGGTAATTCTTATCGCGACTGATATAAAGTGATTGAGTTTAAGGGTTTTCGTATTTTGTAATTATTAGCTTTTTGTATAAACTAGTGTAGCTCGACAATTAAGAAATTACTACGATATACGATTATAAAAAACAAAATACGACGATTCGATAATGAAACTTCAGCTCTGTGAATAAACGAAATTATAATTTTCACGGCTATTTCAGAATACGAAGGCGGTTTAATAAGTACCCGTTTTTTTTTTATTTTTCAACATAATCTTCTTTAAGAAAGATACACTTCTTCCAACGTTCTTGCCATTTTTTAACCTCTCCAAAAAATAAGATTTGTCGAACTCTCCAAAATACGCCTCTGTCTCGACGATGACTTCCTTGTTTGAGCTAAATTTTTTTCCCGCAAGCCATTTCTTATTGTTAGAGAACAAGAAAAAGTCGCAGGGAGCCAGATCGGGTGAATACGGGGGGGTACTGCAGCAATTCATAACGCAATTTATGCAATTTGACGGCGACAACTCCGGATGAATATGCTGGTACGCTATCGTGGCGAAACTGCACCTTTTTTTCGCCAAATGCGGTCGCGTCTCCTTCAATTTTTTGTAGAATCGGTCCAATAACTCCAATAAGTCGGTCCAAATAAGTCTGAAATTTGTTTTGCTGTCGTTTAATAGATGGCAGCATACGATGATAACACCAACTTCCCTCAGGAACGCCCTTTGTCGTCAAACACGAGTACTTATTGAACCGCCCTCGTATGTACGAAGGGATGATTGGGAAGGACGTTTTGTGAACTTTAGGGAATTGAACAGGAATAGACGTTTAGAGCATACAGATGAAGGACAATCAAAGAGCACGCGAAATATACGGGGGCAGTTTGAAGAAAAGTTTATGGTTAATGTTACGTACGTTATTTTTCCGGTGTACCGCAGAAACTCGGTAGATCACACTTTACGTCCGCATCCGTTGTTATAATATATATGCTGTTCTCTTTAAGGAACCACCCAAAATTCACCGCTTCGTTGAATATAACGACGACGGACTGTGCGTATTATTTTCTGCGTCCGATTCGGCCCATGCGGAACATTCGGAACTTATAAGGGAAACGTAACTAACACTATCCACCAGAATTCTAATTTAATAAAACAAAGACACTAATTTGCATATAACGCGTTTCAAATTACGTCGAAATTATATAAATTATGTAAACGCGAACTCGGTGTCGGATTAACCTACGGGCTATCTACTTATACAGATTATGCGCTCCTAACCGTCGGTCCCTGCTATTCTCCGCCGGCTTTTATTTTCGTGACTTTTGTAATATGCGAATAAAACAAAGGGCCTAGTATAGTTTTCCATAATGATCGACCGTTTCGTCTATAACAGAATTTGCGCGTTCACGTATTTACTATTTGGGCTTCGAAAATGTCGCCATGATGAGAAAGACGTGATGTGTTCAACTTTGTTGTTATTTACATTGTCCTATCCGTATAATATTCATTTTCCCTCTTAAATGATTAGGTTTTAAATTATTGCGTAATATCAAATAGTTCAAACGTCCGGTTTTTGACATCAGACGTACTTTATAATTGTTATTGCCAAGTGTAATAGTTTTCTGAACTCTTCGATTTTAATTACGGAATATTAAACGAAAGTTTTAATTCGTATGTGGTTAAGCCTATGGAGGATGAAAGTATTAACAAAAGAATGTCTCTCCCGTCATTCCTCGTTCTATTCTTATATAACACAATACGCGTAATAAACGAGTAAAACTATTGGTTACGCGATCGAATATTCGCTCGTACGCATTATCGATAAATCATTCATACTGGAAGTGTAAATTGATGCGAAATAACGAAAAGTTATAAAAAAAAACTCGTAATAAAATATACAATCTTCGGGGTAAAATTTCGAATGAATTCGATTTTTGTCTTCGGCATAAGTAAAGTTTTGTTTTTTTTATGTCTGTCGCAAATAATTCGTAAACAAATTCGACGTGAAAATGACGGTTGTTAACGTCGAAAATCAACGCCTTGGATCGGTGATATTTAAAATATAATCGGATTCACGCTACATAATAATAGTATCCCCGAAACGTAACGTTCGCTGATCTTCGTTAGACTCTTTAGATAAAAAACAAAACACAACTTACGTAACGCTATAAACTAATAATAAATAAAACGTAAACAGAAAAAAAGCGTATCGACCGAGTCGAAATATATTTCGTAAATTATTACGCATATAGTCATTTCTTAACACACGCGTGTGTTTATGTGTATATATTTATGTCGTACAGCGTATAGAAAGTGGTACAATCGCGTTATGTTTTCTCGCGAAACATGAAAATGGGCATTTTACGAAAATTAAAATCATCGCACAAAACTTTAATATCACGATATATATATTTTGTTTCGTTCACTAGCCGCGCTTAGATAGTTTCGGATTTCGAAACCTCATAATACAACTGGAGACACGCCACGAGTAATTACGTCGGATAGTGTTAATATCGTTTTTGGTCCGCCCCTGCATTCCTTTTAAAGTCCAACGATTTATCCGTCGTTTTTAAATGCGCCGCCTCGCGAGTCGGCCATAATTTTGACCGAATAATCGAACGTTACAGGATACGAATCGCGTACGCGACCGCGTCAACATCGACAGTTTCGATGTTCTTAATGTATAACCGTAACCGTGGCTACATTCGACGTAACTCCGAATTATTCATTAGCCGTGATTGTCGTTGACGTTTGCCCGAATAATTTCGCGATTTCCGAATTGATTGTCCGGTCGTCATTCCGAAGTACGTACATCTTTCGGCGATACGGAACGAAGCCATTTTAATCGAACTTACGGCAGACGGGTTACTCGAAACGATCCTGTTTGATACGTTCTATATTCCCTCTGGCACGGATTACCAAACGTCAGTCGCAAACGTTTTCCGATAAGACCGTCGACTTTTTGTCAAAGATTTAATCGCTTCTTAGTGACACGCTTTCTACGCAAAACTGTTTAAACGAATACCATCGTAATCTATATATATACACAAATTTCGTATTAACGAATAAATTTAAACGTACGATTTCGTTCGTTTTGTATGCGTTGATTCGTCATTAATACGCCCAGAGTTACCAATATGACGGATCAATACGCGATATTTTTAATTAAATTATTGCACGTAAAGCGCAAAGAGCGCGTTTTAATCATAATAAAACTTACCGTCTTTATGCACGAAAATAACGCGATAAAATACATTACTATTTACAAAATTCGAGACGATTTTTACTATAAAATTGAAATCGCCTAAGCGAATAATCGACGGCGTTTTACGTTTCATTAATACGTCATGCTTCGTAAACGAAATACGTCAGTTTTGGATAGGTCGTTTGATACGTAGATACGTGGAAAGTATTAATTTTTATTTTTTAGTTCATTAGGTTGCCGGTCTTTGGTATTTGACGAGTTATTTCGAGCGAATTTCAACGTAACACGGTTTTTAGGAGTTTATTTCGAATCATTTCAAATAAATTATTGATCGTTCACGTCGCGGCGTTATTTTTTCTCCATTATTATTAACTTTGTGTTTGTACCAGATATAGGCGAAATTATAATTATATTTCTCGTGTAATATCGTTCCTACGATAATATATTTCATACGTTAATGTGAACGTAAGTTAATTTACGTCAATAACGGTTTGCTATAAAAATATTAAATTTATCTCGAAAGAGTTGGAGTAAAAAGGTTTGCGACGGCAAATAAAAAATTGCATCAGCTCACCCGAAAAATTTTCACGTCTCCTGGCTTTCTATGTAAAGAACATGGTAATCGTTTTCGTTAATAATTTCCCCCCGGAGATAGATTTACTCGCTACGTCGTAGCAGCGTTGTATTGGGTTTTTATATGTTAAAAAGACGCGGAAAAGAAAAGTAAAAATTCGAAATACTTTCGAAACGCACGCGCAAGATAAATAGTTCATACCGACCGAACATAATTCTGACGGTTAATCGATACAATCGTCGTTTTTGTCTAACGTAAACGAAGAATATCATTTCGTACACGCGTTCATTTCGATACGACAATCGTCGCGCGGCAAAAATATCGATCGAAAATTAAAACGTTTTGAACGATTTGAATAATGTAAATGACGTCGCCACGTTATGGAACAAAACGAAAAACTACCAATCGAAAAGTAATCATCGACATCGCTCAAAACCGGAGCGCGAAATGAACGGGACACCAGTCGGTTTTCCGTCGAACGCGTTTTGCGACTTAATAAATTCATCGTTCGTTTTAATTTATGGTCGTTAACGGCTATTCCCGGGGCAAACGAAAACGACGTACGATCGTTCGTAATAAATTCTCCGGCGCTGCGAACACCGTCTGCTAACGAATACTCGAAAATACCTATCTAATAAATATGGGCACTTGGTACCTGCGGTGGGCCCGCCGATGTCTAGAGAGTTCCGTGATTAAAGGATTAACGTGGCGTTTAGTCGAAGCAAAAGACGACGGACCGAAACGGCAACGACCGTTGACCGTTTATTTATGTCGTTCGATTTCGCGCGGTCATCGTCAGCCTTTATACGTCGCTTTCCTCCGAATTTGAACCGCTTCATAGAGAATTTAATACGCGACGGACTATTATTATATAATATCACGAATTATTATTTCAGGGCGAAATAGAATTATTTATTTTTTAACTTTTCGCGTCAAATAAACTCGAATTTCGGAGGCTGTTATTACGGACGAAATTAATGCGCGCCGTTGAATGCAAAACGATGTTATTATTTTGACCGAATTGGAAAGCGCTGGGTGTGAAGCAAGGGTTAATATTTGCAATACGAAAGGAAAAAAATTATATCCGACTACTAAACGCAGTTCGGATATTTTTGGCACGAAACGATAGGAATTTCGAAAAACTAATTTACATAGCCAGTATCGTAATTGCGAAGCATGAATTACGAATAATTTTTATCGCTAAGAACTATTATAAACGTCGAGTACCGTAAATATTTATATACGAAATTTTATAAATTTTACATATCTATTACATTATTATAAAATAACATTATTTATTATATTATACACATTATTATATTACATTATTATATCTACTACATTATTATAAAATAATCGGAAAAATACGGCCGTTGTTCTTCAATAAATCATTATAGCTAGGCGAATAGCGAAATTTGTATACCGCTTACAATAACGAACTTGGTTATTAGAAACAACGTAACTCGTAATTAGTCTATGTGTGTGTTTGCGGGTCGTTCGTCACCGGCGTGTTTCTAAACCGAATAAGTACCGACGTCGTCGCTTTTGTTTGGAAACGGTAAGCCGATTTTACAAAAAAAAAAAAAATTTCTTTGGCACGCTTATCTGATGGTACGTTGCGCGAACACCGAACGTCGTAGACGAGCACAACCGTTTCGAAGACGACCCAACGTCGACGATACCTGGAAGTTAGTATCGACGTAATCAATTCCCTATGTTCGTTCGTCGCGTGTGCGTGTACTTACAAACGTGCCTCGTACGTCGGTCGTTAATTAGAAATTCTACCACGTTCTGAATGCTGGCGGGGCAAACATCAAAATTATTCAAAGTCGACGAAAGCGCGCGACGATACACCAATCGGTACCGGTTTTATTATACGAAAACACGAACGTCGCGTTCCCCGAACAAAATCGAATAATCGAATAACGATTCTCCTTTGCCCGTCGCGTTCGTTGGCAGCAAGATTTCATTAACCGTTTACCGATCCGTTCGTTTTAGTCTTTAATATTTCAATATTCTCTGATAGCTTGTAATCCGTTGTAAACTGTCTCGTATAATGCGTTCAATACCGACCTTCCGAGAAGTCAAGTTAACCGCCGCACAAAACTCACGTGTGTGTGTGTGTGTGTGTGTGTGTGTGTTTGTGTATATTTTTTCTACGTCTACCTGATTTTTACATTTCTTTTTCGTTCATCGCTTGGCGTTATGCGCTCGCTGATTGGAAAGTTTTCACGGCGTTGTTTCAACCACCGAGCGTGCCGCCGCTTATTGTACCAAAAAAGCGAGGAAAAATGTACGACAAACAATCATCGCAGAACATTTCAGACCACACCGCCCTTTCCAATAAATACGATGTACGAACGACGGAGAACCGAAACCCCCCCGAACATGTTTATTGTCAGCGGATGTTTACCACCTTCCATCTTGTGATCTCCCATCATCTCTATGGGCCTCCCGTCCAATCATCCAACACCCGGACGGGTTGCTACGTGCAACTGCTGAGAGTAAAAAGGGTACGTCTCATCGATACGGCACCGAGTCCATCCGTCACTTGATCCCTTCTCAGGTTGCGTCTGAAATGGTCTACGTCCGCACATCTAATACTTTAGCCCGGCCCCGGTGGTCAGGTGAAAGCGAGAAGACTGGTTGGTGCTAGGAGGTCCTTTCAGACCTTTTACTGGCCCCGACTAATAAATGTAAGAACCGGCTGGGAACTCTTGGTCGGATCACCAAAACAGTCGTTCAAGCTTTCACACCACGAAGACGTAAGTTCCACTAGAGGGAAACTAAATTATACTCGCAATTTCCCCCCTCTTCATATAATTCGGACGGTTCTAAACGTATTTTCATTTTTATTTGTTGCAGAATTCGCGTCCATTTGTCCTCGATAAATATTTCCGATTTTTACGCCGCGTGAATTTCGAAAATTGCTTTTCCGCGTTTTTTTCAAAAATCCGCGCATTTCTCCATTTATATTATATAAACGAACTACCATGCCCACGCGCCCCAACAACGAGGGAAAAAATGTACGGATATATTTTTGGACAAACGAACGATGCCTCCTCTTCCGCATTTTCTGTCCGTTTATTTTCGCGTCGTATTATTCTAGCGAAATCACGAATCAGTAACGCGAATCGTACATTAAATTTAGTAATTGAAAGACTTGTACTAAATTGAAAACCTACTATCTTGAACGCCAAAAATACTAAAACGACGAATAGATCAGTCGTGACTTTTTTATTATTATCGGCTCGTTTCTACGTAAACCAGTATGTTATCGCATTTCTATAAGCGACGGTAAACCCGTTAATTTAGAACATTGTTCCTATCGATCCGCCGTAATGTTCTGATTTGACTACTTTTTACTAATTTTTTAATATTTGGTTTTTCAAAGGGTCGAAAAGTGCTTGTTCGATTTTTTTTCGGTCATCTATTCGGAAAATTTCAAAACGTACCTGAAGATTACCATTTATTTCCAAAAAAAGCTTCGATAGAACGGTTTTATTATTTTTGAAAAGGTTCCGCTGTTTAAAAACAAATTCAACGAAACACTAATCCCTCGCACAGCGTATCTTCGAAAATACGTAAGGTAAAATATATAACAAGAACCGAAAGTATTAGCGCTAACGAAAAATTAAAAGAAAAGTCCGAAGGTAAATACAAAACAATTTTGAGTCAGCTCGTCGGTACACGAATCATCGCTAGTAAATTATAAATACGAGATTAACTTTCAATTAACTTATTGTCCAGCTACATAATATAGTATTAAATTAGTTTCTTTTCATAATTATTTATTTTGACGTTGAATTTTACCGATAAAATACAAAATACTTTTATCGATAAAATATTCCTATTTCATACTTCATACTTCATCGGATGCCCAAAGTGAAAAATTATCCCCATTCGCTTTTGCGAATCATTTTTTTTCGTTGTACAATCGGTTTTATAATACGTGTAACGTAATTGTTTAACATAATGGATTATTTATCGAGGAAATTCGTAATATTTCGAACCTCGATTCTTACTTATTATAATTCGTTAAAATATTATCGGCTATTCTTTTAACTAAAACGTATTTTACTTTTATAGTAAAAACAATTCGCGTAATTAATTTCGACCAAACCGACCGTAACCGTGCACAATTATTAGTATAGTATTGTATTATTGTCCGTTTAGCGTTGTTAAAAACGATTATTCGATATTAAATCACTCCGGTACCACCACGTTTATATGCGAAACACTATTGAATATTAAACGACGTTGATTACGTAGAAAGAAACGAATTAGTTAGAACGATTTTTTTCAATAATTATTCGTTTATTAACATTTATAAAAGGATATTTCATCGATTGTCGACACTTTTAAATGCCTGTATTAAATACGTTCAACGACGTTAATTCTGAACGTTCGGTGTCAATAACCAAAGACGTTCATATACAACTATAGGGGTAATACTAAAATCTAACGAAAATTAATAGCCGTCAAAGAAAAATAGTACGATATGGAAACAATATTTATAGGTCGTCTATATATCAAACCGATTCAATTGAAAATGAAATTACATATATGTGTTGTATTGATATATATATATATCAATAATATTGGTTAAATCCACGCGGAGTAGTTGAAAATTGTTATAGTTATTAATTATAGCGTTATATATTTTACGCTTTGTGGGAAAGTACACGCTAAAATATTTAGGGTTAATATTTATAAGGTTTGTGTGGAAACTGTAAACTAAGTAATATACAAAATGGAAAAACGACCGGTTCTTTTTTTTATTTCTCAAACTGTACTTAAAATACGGATTTTTAAATTATATTACTTACGCGAAAACGTATAAACTAATAATTAGTGATAGGTTTTACGATATTATTATTACGATTTTATCTATCGTAAATATCACGTTAATGTTTAAGGGCTTATCGACTACGTTAATATAAAATCCCTAAATTCTACAACAAAATACGTTTACGTTTACTATCTCAACATACATTTATACATGCTAGAATAACTTGTGCTGTATAACCATAACATTATGCCTATATTTAATCGTTCGATTTGACTAAAACTAACGATAAATTAACTCGTACAAATCATTTTTTTCCAAAACAACTAAATATTATCATTCAGTAAAATGAATCTTATTTGAATATATAATGCCGTCATTTTCCACATCAGTTAGTTTACTTAAACATTACCGAGCCGATTTTATATTAAATCAGTATCGACTTTGTCAATTTCTTTTTTCAATTACTCTGATTTAAATGGTGGTAGTAGTAGTAGTAGCAGTAGAAGTAATAATTTAAAAAAATTAAAATTCATTCCAAAATATTCTTCTTGTTTATACATTTTATAAACATTCGTATTTTAAAACGTTTAAGTTTAACAGTTACACAATTTATTTTCTAAACAAAGGAGCATTAAAGTATCTAGAAACTAAATTGTTTAATCTTGTTTTAAGCTTGTATAGTTTCCCATACTCCACAACGAACAATTAGATGTCACGAAAACAAATTTTAAACATAAAAACAAATATTTCGTGATATTTTTGAAACGAAGTATTTATTTTGAACCTACCGAAAATTAAACAAATTGATATACAATAAAGTGTAAAATTTATGTAAACCTAACTCAAGTTGCGCGTTTCTTTTGTAATTGATAATAAGCGACAAACGTTCAGTTTAAGCATAATATTTCTCGTAAATTTTAAAATAATTAAATAAATATAGATTCCTAATTGGAAATTTTCACCAATTTTAGATTCGGAACGAAACAGACTACATCGATATTTACACAGTTACTTTATTTTTGTTCCTGAATACCTTTTCTTATAAAATAAATATTCCGATAACCCATACTCACGAAATTCTCTAATAGCAAACCATATTTATCGAAATTAAATTTGAAATGTTTTTCGTACATTCCAAATACCCAAGGAAAACCACGCAAGAATTGAAAAAATAACCGATAAAATTGTCGACGTATCCCTTTTAAACGTGGAAAATGTTCGTATTTAAGAGCTCAAAATGTATTGTACAAGGCAAGTAATATTTTAACAATATATATTGTATTCGTAATCAGCTGCTAGCACTGTTGAGAACGATTTATCTAATACGATAATCCACCGTTGCTTTCGAGTTCGAAATAATAACGCAACAGTAAAATTCGTGTTTAAATGACATACTTGAGCCGACATTCATTGTGCCCGTAGCTAACTTAGTTCAACGAACTTAGTTCGCTTCGTTCTAAATTTGAAAACGAAAATGTATTATTGAAAATGTATACATCTTCGGGCGTGCGAATCCGTAGACATTCCTTTAGGCTTTTTCGTTATTTCTGTTCAACATTGTATTGAAGCTGGATAGTGGCGAGAACCTATATATATATATATATATATATATATATATATATATATATATAGAGAGAGAGACACACATAGAGATA
>JAIPRN010003282.1:0-11390 GCA_025469175.1 Geopemphigus sp. TES_GeoC_2020 | reverse complement strand
ATACACACACACACACACACACACACACACACACACACACACATATATATATATATATATATATATATATATATATGAAATTTTAACATGCAAAATTGAGCCATTTTTGAATTAGTTACGTTAAATGAGAACAATTTATAATTATGTTTTGTAGGTTGTCTGGTAGTCAGGATGACAATACTGGATTACTTTCAAGTTATAGACCTATGTCTGCTTCGTCTAGTTTAAGTAGAAGTGTTGAACGAAGTAATTATGAGACTGATAATCTGTCATTAATACCCCCACCAAGTATGTATTCGTCGGATGTCCAAACACTTGTTGAAAATAACGCTAGGTAAGTTCGATAATTATTAATTGTATTTCGAATTTTGTGTAGTGACATTTTTTTTTCATTTCCAGATGCCGTCGTTACCATATTTTTAAACCTACAGAACTTGCAAGAGATTGAATATTATTACATTACGAAATTAATAGATTATACACACACACACATATATATATATATATATATATATTTATATATATATACTCATTCTCGAATGAAGACATTTGAAAATATTTTAAATGTATTTGATTAAGTAGTTTAAAGATTAAATTTTGCATAGATTGGATTCGTATATTTTATTTAAGAAATTCCAATCATGTTTATAGAGCCAAACTATTATATTTCAATATTATCGCATGGATTATATTTCGCGCAATCAAATATTAATTGTTAACGTCTAATTTAAAATTATCAATATTTTATTACACTAAATTTATATATATATAAAATCGCGTTAAAAACAACTTTAATGTAAAATTATTTTGTTTTTTTTTTTAATTTATTGAAACGTTAACGAAAATTTATAACTTAGTTTCAAATTTGTATATTTGAACCCACACTGGTTTTTTTTTTAACATTTAACAATTATTTTTTCAATCTTTTGTATTCGTTCATTTAGTACATACATAATTAAATTAAACATTGTCAACAACCCCTTAAGGCTGTGATAAAATAATAACAGTATGACGCTACATTTTAAAACTGTTTCTGGATGATCTCTGCTTGTAAACCATTAAAGATAAAAACAAATTGTACAAACGCGTCCAAAATTTTCTTTGTTACAATTACTTGTACGTAATACAATCGCATATCTGCCGATATATTGTATGATACTAACTATGTAAGAACATCAAACTCAGGTTCAAATTATTGGTTAATAAAGTATCCTATTAATATATATATATATATTGTGACAGCTATATAAAACTTTAAAACGGAAACAGGTTTTTTTTTGTGAACAAGACTGCTGCAAAGTACACGAATATTTCATTTTATTTCAATCTGAAACATGGATACTTTAGAATTATTATTAAATAGTTCTTTGTAGCGTTTGCAAATTCATATATACGCGCGTCTATGTACATAAACTGTTTAAATGGCCAATAAGTCTTGAGTTTTGGGTTTGATGATCATTATGTATTACGGTGAATAAGGAAACAAAGTTATTTAGTAAATTTGTATTCAATCCGTGACATTAATTCGTTAACAGAACAACAAAACACATATGCATTACAGAAAAACAATTTTTGCTTGTCGTTGTCGGTTTTACTTTGTTTATTTTTCGCTATTGTTTATAAGATTAATTCGTATAATATTGCCAAAAACAAAGAACCTAGTCATTTTTTGTTTGTCAACTGTTTAGTTGCTGTGGTGTTTTTAATCTGTTTATGATCGTGGATTTGTTTTTTTTTTAACTGGTTGGTGTTTTTCCTATTTTTTAATTAATAGTTACCGTTATTAATTAGAATATAAAAGAAAATAAATTATTTAACGAATAATTCTATCTCGATATTTTTTTTTTTTTAACAGCTTGTAGCAAATTTATAAATTGTCTATTTTTCCATTATTTGCATCGCTAGGCTTATTCAATTATAATCCATAGACTATCGTGTTGATGTATTTGTGGTTTATCTTCATCATAGAACATTTTAAGGAAATAAATACACTTACATTACAATAATGAAAGGTTGATTTTGTACATCTTTAATTGATACTTTGTCATTTTAATGGTTACTGCCATTGTTTAAGCGATCGAGTTTTTTTTTTTACAACAAATAAATTGACAAATGTCAAAACCATTTATTTTTAAAAAAAATCTGGAACTCGTTTATATTTGTGTTTATTATCGTGTGCCCACCGCTACGTCGTTGGCAAAAGCCATCATGGATGACAACCATAAGTCACGGGCGCGCAAATCCTCGGGTTGAGTACTGACCAATTTTCCAACAATATCAAGTACCTTGAATGTTAGTAATTTATAAACAGTAATAAATAACTTCTAGACTTTTTCCCAGTGGATGCGTCACAGGCATAAGACATTAAACTATTTGTTGTAAAGGAATGACAAAATAAGTTTATTTTAAAAATGTTACCACCAAGTGATCACAAAACGTTTAGTCGTAACTCCGACAAAACGTATCAAAAATATAAGAGTCCATGAATGAAACACACTCGCAATGAAATACAGGTAACTTATATTTATTTTAAAACTTGAAAGTTTTATCAACAGCTTACATATTTTCAAGTAATTGTTTTACATAATAAAATATCATTAGACTGTACGAATAGATTTGCTCCATTAAAAACCTATATATATACAGAATTAATGAGAATTAAGTAAAAACTGTATGTTCGTGTAGCTTAGCAAAATGAAACATATGTGAGTATTACGCGTTTTATCTTCTATTCAAAATATTAGTGTTGTGAACATACATTTTATACAATGTTTTAACATAGTTGATCCGACTATCATATTAAAACAAACACTCAATTATATAATTATAAAAAAATAAAAACTTCCTTTAGTTTACAGTTTACATTCAACAGATTGAAAAAAATAAATCAAATTTATTATGTTATTGAAATTATTTAAACACTGAAATTTTTATCGTAATCTTCAGTTTTGTTCCGATACGAAAACATTGCAAATAAAACAATTGATTTCAGTCATGTTATTTAAGTACAAACAATTTTTAACACCATTACAGTATATAATGAATCCCCTTCACCGTTATAGATATAACAACCGTTCATAGTTCCCTCTAATTGAAAAAAATACCACAATGTTAACTAAATTCAATCTGTACTATTTTTCCAGCGTATCGTCAGATGATTTAACAACATCCGGGATTTCACTGCCATTATTTAAAGCTGCACCGCTTATACTGCTAGAGTCACCATGTTGATCATTGTTTTCGGATTTTAGATTATTAACTTTGTCTGCAGAGGAATTGCCATCAGAATTGTTTAAAGGTTTTGCACATTGTTTTGGGTTTTCCATGTGTAGTTTATTGGTAGGTGTTTCTTCTTCGTCCGAATAGTAGCTATGAGATTCTCCAGGTTTCAAAAGATGGCCAACATAATCGTACTTTTCTAAAACGAAGTATAATAAAACAATCAATACGCAACAATAGTCGGGAAACAAGTTTCTGGTAGGTTTTTTTTGTTTTAATTGACGTATCGATCATAAAATATCAGATCTGAACATTCGACTCTACCATTAGATAGAAAGGTAGCGAATAAAAAATTGTTCTTTTATTTTCAATCACATACTCTGAATTACGACATAAACGGGATTTTTTCGAAATCTGTTATGATTATAATTGTTATTTCTGTCGTTGAACACATATAAAGTATACTTGGTTATATAACACTTTGACACAAAAAACATGACCAAACCTATTACATAACCTACTATAGAAAATATTCGATAAAAAAATATCATTATAGAAAACCTACGAATCAAATAACTGAAACTAATATATCATTTTTTGATACGGCAAAAACGTAACAAACTTAACGCTAAAAACGTCTAGGAAAATGTCACTCATCTAACGTATTACAATGTACGATTGAACTGAAATAGAACGCGTACGCTTCGAAATGATAATATCGTATTTACCCATGAATTGAGTTTCCCATTCCAGCATAGATTCAAGTTCTAATGAATTCAAATCGCTGAGGTCGTCATATTCGTCTTTTCCGCTTACCGAGAATGTAGCTAAGCCTCGTGAAGCGTCGTGTCCACCAAACGTAGAATAAACACCTCCTGTCGAGAGACCGTTTTTGATATATATATGTGTATATAGGTAGGTAACATAAAACTACAAACAAGTTTACCTGGACCATAGAAATGTTTCCCTTTGGTGACATCAAACACTTTACCATTGATGGCAACCAATATACGTCCGTCACCTTTGGTTCCGTCGAATTCGCGGAGCTCTTGGATAGTGAAATCTCTTTTTTTCATTTTCGGTAACACCGGGTCTTCGGATTTGTTTGTTTGTAGCGCATTTGGTCGCATGATGATTTTCATCAGAAGGAACGTGATGAACGCCACGAGGGTTCCATTCAACAACACTTTCGCCCAGAACGCCACGCTCGAAACGTCCGCGGTATCGGTGATGGTGACGTCGTCATCGACGTTGGACGACATCGTTGGTAACGGGGACGGGGCGCGGAATCGAAGCGAATAGTACGATGGCGGGCGTGGAGGCGAGGGGTGACAGTGAAATCGTAATAATTGGGTCGCAGGCGCGCCGGGTACGTGGAAGCCAAAAACACGGGCGACAGGCGGTTTCGTCAGTGGCGCGAACCGAGCGAAAATGGCGAACGGAACGGAACCGTAGCGAATTGTTGTGCGACGACACGGATACGACGTTGGCAACGCGGGTCCCGGTGAACAACGGCACTACTCATCGGCCACGAACAACACACATAGTCACGAACGAATGACCAACACACACTCGCCCGTAACGCGATTGAGTTATCTATTTTATCGCGACTACCTAATTCGCGTAAATATACACGTACTCGAGTTGAGTGTGATTGTGTATGTGTGTGTGTATGTGTGTGTGTATGTGTGTGTGTGTGTGTGTGTGTGTGTGTGTGTGCGAGAGCGCGCGCGTATCACGATGGCTCCTCGGTCGTCGGGTCGCGCGAACGATTATATTTCTCGTTTCCGCCGCGTCGTAATTAACGTTTATTGTTGCTATTACGACGCAGATGTCGCGCGTGACGACAATCGGTCGCCCCGCCGATCGACGCGTGTATGTCGATCGTCCGTCGGCCACGAGTCGCGTTAACGACCCCGTGGTCCGACGGCGGTTCGTTTGACCCGATTTCGGAACGTGTCGTCGACCCCGGGGCCACCGTATTTGTACCGTCTGGCTATTCAAACACGGCGGTTCGCAAATCGCCTCGTACGCGAACCACCGTCCAATTTCGGTTCCGAGCCGTTCCCTCCCCGTCGTGGCGCCCGCGGTACGTGACCCCCGTCGTACACCGTATTTGGACGACGCAATTCGCGGCGGTATTTTACCGTAACACGGCGTCGGCTCGGCCACAGTGTGACCACGCGCGTTCGTTTTTTCGCGTACCGGGTATCTATCGTGCCCGTACGATTTCGGCGGTTCTATCGAGGGCGTGGCCGAACGCGCCGCGACGTCGAAAACGTAATCGGGCGGTAAATACGAATCCGATTGTTACGCGCGCCGCCGTTCTTGTGCGCGGAATGTGCCGAATTCGACTTGTTAGAGACAATACCGAAAGCGCACTTTTCATCCCGTCCTATAGTCGTTCGCGATGTCCGAAGTGGTGGTAACACGCGAATGTATAACAACTTTAACGTCGAGTCACGAAAAATAAAAAAAAAACGGAAACCCTTATTACGCGTATTATTACCGTCGCGTTTATAGACGACGGATTACGTTCACGGACACTCGTTTTTGTGTCCGTTGCTTACGTTATCGGTCGAACCTTTTCCGTCCGATCTTACCCTCGGTCTCGTACGAGTCGGACTAGCGAGGTTTGACTGTACCAGGTCAAACAAGTCGGTCGTGAATACGATTCGCCGGTATTGTGTGTGTGTGTCTGTGGGTCAGGAGGGAAGAACTTTGTTGGAATAATCGAAAAGTGTACGACGGTTAAAATAGTTTTAGATTATATATATACACGTAAAATTGATTAAAATCGTCGGTTTTACAAAAAAAAAAACCGTTTGCGGGAGGCGTTTTTAATTTTCGCGTTTTCCGTAATTTCTTACGCCGCGCGTTATACCGGCGACGTTTATTTCAGGTGTTTTCTTTACGCCAAGTAAAATTGTCCCTAAAACGATTAATAAAGACCTACACTCCTGTACATTATTATAGACGCTTCACCGCGTCTGGCTTGAACGACGCGACGACGATCGCAACGTCGCCTATTAATAAATGTAAAGGAATCGTAATTTTATTTTAAATCGCCCGCGAATAATCGTTCGTGTTCGAACATTATCGGATCAAGTAAAACAATAACGTACGTGCGTTTTGATGTCGTATCGTTTTTCAGGGTCGTATATAGCGTGAACTAATGACGTATTGGAACGAGGAATCGGCGCACCAATTGTACAAACAATAACGTCGCGATACGTTATTATTAATATCGACGATAATTCCTCTTCTCGGCGTCGTGTACGATTCGCGAGCACGTAGAACATTATTTCCGGCGAAGCTCGGGCGATTGACGCTACTGAACGATTATTATCAAACGATTAAAATTATTTCAAATTTAAACACCGCGTTTCGTTTAAAAAGTACTTACGTAATTTTGTAATTCACGACTAACGCGTTCATAAACCAATCGACAACGGTTGTTAATTGAGACGTATAAATATATATGTATATTAACGTATCGTTCGATTTTTACAGATTCAAACAGAGGACTATTTCGTATTTAAAGTTTCGCTAGGCCTCCCCCCCCTACTGTATTAGTGACTTCGAGCCGTTCCGTCACCGATTGAATATTTACGGCTATAACTACGCAGGGCGTGTACGTTATTCGACGGTCACTAAGTATATACCCGCGTATAGTTGGACATAGTTTCGTATTTTACGTTTTATTTCGAAAACGTTTTCGAAACGACGGAGAACCTGTAAAAATATACCCGGAGAAAACCGCGTTCGTAAAATAAATATACAATACGTTCGTTTATTTTTTTTCTCGAGAACAAAAGTTACGAATTAAATCGATAACGTCTAATTTGCGCGTAATTCTTATACGTATACTCTACGAAATTACATTTACACATGTACATCGACGAGTTCACGTTGAACAGACCGTTAGAACACCTTAGTGGCGAATATAAATTACCGTACGAACGAAACAAGATCTGTTCAAATCGAACGAATTTTTCGGTTCCGTAGCCACGCGAATCGTTTAGCCGTTTTCGGCCATTTCGAGAAACGTAATTAACGAGTAGACGTAAAAAACAAAAACGCGACGTAATCGTATAATAATAATAATAATAATACGTATTTCGAGCACGGGGGAACCGAACGGGACGGGCGCGGACATTAAACAAGACGCGTCGAACAAGGCGGACGGACGAAAACGTGCCGAATTTTCGTTATTTCCATATTGTCCGGACAAACCGAAAATAACGTAATCGGATTCGTATTACCGCGCGGAAAATACCGTCGTCCCGGGTCTCGTATTGTCCATACGGCGGAACGGAGATCTTATTTACGAATCCGTCGATCGGTTAATCGCGACGAGCGTTCCTGCGATCTCGTCGCCGTCACGTACGTTGTAAGTACGTTTACCCCGCAGAAAAAAGAAATATATCCTCCGGATAATTCCGATGGAAAAAAAACCCGAGACGTGTACGGGATTTATTACACGAACCGGCCAACGTCACCGATCGTCATTTTAGTAAAGTAAAACGTTACGTACTTTTACTAAAGTACGTACACTTTAGGGGTTTTTGTACTCGATATTGTATACAGCTCGGTTCGTTTCAACGTGTCTATTCAACCGAAACCCGTCAACGTAAGTATTTTTTATAAAATAAATAATACTAATAATTAATAATACGTTCGATTCGAATAAAACTATATATACACACACGTTGTACGTATATCGTTAATAATTATCGAATTTTCGACGATAATATTAGACGTATGTTTCACCGGAAAACCGATATAAAGTCGAACCATCTCAACAGTAATAGGAATAATATTATTACGAGCAGCGATGACGCGAAGTATACGATTTGAGTGGACACGGGATTTTCGACGTTGACGACTACGGGCTTGCAATACGACTGTAGTCCCATCTGAAACATAATATATTCACGTAACGAAAAAACATACAAAACGATTTTATTGCAAGTACGTAAAAATGATTAACGAACGATCCACGCGAAATCGCGATTTCGTTTACTTTTGAACGCGGTACGAAAACATTACGGGTTTTCGCCAATTCCCGCGTCAGTGCGTTGTTTCGTCGCCGGTTGAAATCGCCGACGAATTTCCGTTTCGAACGCGCGTCGATTTTAAATTAGGCGCCCAATATACTTACGCGATTATACAGTAGCTACCAGGTTCGTATTTACGGGAAGGGCGCGGATGGGGAGGAGGGGATTAGGCCTCGGACGGCAAATTTGAACTCGGGTCAAGAACGATCGATAAATGTCTACATTTTTATGAGGACGATAGAATCGATCGTAACCGCTAGAGCTTGAATAATATACATTCGCCGACAGAAAGGACAAAAAAACGTCCGGTTACTAATTTTTTATAACATGTTCGTGTCGCGTAGGTTATATTACAAATCGCCTATTGGTTATAGCGTTTATAATTGTAAAAACGTACCTTCGACGTTATTCAATATAGGAAACAATTCTTTTTGTAAAACGAATAACGACGATTTAAAATCATCATTATTTTTTTTTTATAGGTAATAACGGGCGGATTAACCTAACCTAACGGCGGGGTGGCAAATTTGTCGTGGTTGTTGTTCGACCCAATATGGTCGGAACGACGTAAATGCCAGGTAACTACCGGTAATCGCCAATTTACGACAGTTTCGAATAATGTACGGACCCATCCGTCGTGGTAATGTATCCAAGCGGCCAGGTCGTCTTCGATCACCTCCGCGACGGCCTCGACCAGGTCCGGTAGCTGTTCGGCGTGACCGTGTTGCGCGCATTCGACGGCCAGGCCCGCGGCCACGCACACCAGCGACACGACTTTGGCCCACGTCACCTGTACGCCGGCCCGGAACAGTTCCCGGGACACGGACACCAAGACGGCGGCGGCCGTGGTCTGCGCGGCGTTCCTATTCCTGAACTGCTGATGCTGCTGTTGCGCGTTCGCCGTGGCCAGCAACGACGTCGGGCCGCCGGCGGCGTACAGTTTCGGGTCGAGCCGTTCCAGCTGGAGTCCGACCCTGAGTACGGACGGGAACACTTCGCGCCTTATGCCGTCGGTTTGGTCGTCGTCGTCGTTGCGGCCGATCTGCGGCGGTATAAAGTGTCCGTTTCGGAAGTCCGTAGCGGTCGTCGTTGTCGACGCTGGCGCCGCCGTTGCTCCGACGCTGCGCAACGCTTTCGCGCACTTTTTCGTGTACGCCCCGGCCCTCTTCAACTTCCACCGGATGTATTGGACGCACAGCGCCTTGCCCTGTCTCGAAATCTGTTCGGTGGGCACGTTCGTCCGCCAACCGATGGTCAGCGACAATTTCCGGGACACTACGTCGCTGACGTTGCTAAATCTGCGACGCGCGGTGGCCACGCTTAGTGACGGGCCGCAGCCGCTGGCGTTCGAGTCACCGCCGCTGTTGCCGTTACCGTTACCGCCACACAGTTCGGCGTACGTGTTCGGCAACTGTAACGTCGTCGGGAAACTGAACTTTCGCTTGGGTACGACGGTCATCGTCCTACCGTTGTTACTATTGTTGTTGTTGTTGTTGTTGTTGTTGAAATTTCCGTGGAAGGATGGCATGACGAGTCCACCTTCGGACATGCGCCGCTTTTCATTACACCTGTGTGCGCGAATTAAAAAAAAAAAAAAATTACGTTCGAAGGTTTTTTTTTAATAATAAAATATAATCGAGTAAAACGGGCGAATAAAACGAGTTACGCGTTTATCTGTCACGCTATACAGGAATTGGAACCGAACCGAAAACAACCGGTTTCGTTAACCGGAACCGATATTTGGAGATGGAAGTTTCGTCGTCGATTTTTGGCGGTCCCCACAACAAATTCGGATTTTACTTTTATATACGTGTCCGTTATTGACATCGCGTACGAATTAAACCGCTCTACGATTATTTTATTAAACGTTAACCTTATTTCGGGGTTTTACGAGTATATTTCGGCGTGTTCAAATAGGTTTTTAAGTTTACCGAGTTTCGTGATATTTCCCGATTTACACTAGAAAACTCGACGTATATATCAGCTGAACAAACGTATTCGACGAAAAAGAAATTCGATTTATACACTTCGAACTTTTACTTTTTATTTTAAAATCTTTTTCGAATAAATCGAAACCGGTACGTCGTAACCCAAACTTATAAATAGGAACCGAAAATACTATATACAGATTCGTTCCTAAGGTACGAGACACCAATCAACGTGAACGTCGTTTAGGTTTTCCTAAACGTCCGTTTTCGACTTTCACTCGTTCCAAATCGTCCACACGAAAATTCGATAACACGTTGCTCGGGACGTATCGCGGTTTTATTAACGACAACGAACTTATACCGTAAACGCACGAAAAATTAGGGATTTTTGTTAAAATTCTACGTTCGGCCGGCGACGGATTTAACAATTAAATAACAGTTACCCTCCCGACTTACGTAAAGAACCCGCGAAGGTTTTTTTTCTTCAATAAAATAATATCCGTATTACGTAGTGTAAACACGAGCGTACTGAAAATTAAGGGGACGCGTAGAAGAGTAAAAATGAATAATGTAATTAATTTCGAAAATAATTGGAAGGTTATCAAATCGTCGAGTATATTATGCGGGGTACACGTTTATAATTTTGTTTATCGTAAATTTTTATTTATAACGTGTACGTAAAAAACTAATAAATAATACTCGTTGAACTCGGAGTGACTCGTACATTATTGTCGAATTATAATTTTATTTATGTTCCGAGATAATCGAGGAATCAAAAGATATAACGTATATAATATAGCCTTCTTCGGCTCAAGGTTATCAAACAACGTATTTTTTACGTTTTATTACGACATATTTTTGAAATTAAATCGTCCTAGGAAAATTACAAATATATATACATTACATATACATAGACGTATACGCATTTTTGGAATTCCCTCTGGGAACGGTTACGTTGTCCGGTTTGATAGACATCGTAATACATATTTTGGATCGTCGTGAATGATGTTTATACATTCGATCGTGTACGTTTTCGTAAAAAAAGCCGTTTACGGTTCACGATCGTCGAAATTCGATTCGATATTACTATTTGATAATATTCGCGAAACGCCACGGGATTTGTTAATACCTTTTTGTTGACCTTCTCTTTCGACCGTACGGGACCCACTAACCTGTTTTATAA
>JAIPRN010003281.1:0-22577 GCA_025469175.1 Geopemphigus sp. TES_GeoC_2020 | reverse complement strand
CCACGCGTGCCAAGCACCCCGCGTCGTTCTAACGATACGCACGAATATTGGTTTTATATATATATATATATATATATAATCGTACGACGCGATTTGTTTGCCAATTTTTTCGTTGTGCCGGTAACGGAAAAATAATTCCCCTTTGGGAGCGACGACTCGCGCGGACTTGTCGGAAACCGTCGGCGAGTGAATCGTTCGCGGTTGTATTTTGGTCGCTCGAACGGTGGACGCGTTTAACTTATTCGTCGGTTCCGTTTCTGGCCAAAAATAAACTTCGTACAACTTGGTACAACTACGTGGAGAATGCGTACTACGAGCGAAACGGACGGAGAAAAAGAAGTCAATCCACCGGGCCCCATAAGTGCGTCTATTTCACGCTCGCAATACGTGTGTGATGTTCGAGTTTGTACCGGAGACGAGTTAGTCGGGGCCGTAATTTATCAATAATTTGTGTTTTCCTCGTAGCCTTTACCCTTCCGGAAGCGCGCGGATGATTTATCGACTGCGCGGCCCCGTAGACAGTTTTATATATTATATTTTTATATGGTTTTTGCCTCCTCTCGTCTCACTTGAAAAAACCTGATTGGCCCGATTTATCATTTTCTATTCGTCCGTCGAAATGGCGGCCGGAAAAAATATCGCGTTTTTCCGTCCGTGGTTGTTTTTATACAACCTCTGTTTCCTTGTCTTACACGCGCGCGCGCGCGCGTGCGTACAATATATCCGTACGTACAATACATTCGCGCCACAAATTCATGGCGAAAACCCTCGGGGCCGTACGAATTCCATAGGTCATCGAGTTAAAACCGTCGACGTTTTTGGTCGTCATATTTTCGCGAAACGCAATCCGCTTAGCCATTTCGTCGCGACGTTTCGTTTACTTTATCGTTTCAAAAATCTCGTATTATTATTATTAAATTCGTAAATCGTATCCGAACACGCACGCCACGCGGGACACACAAAACATACAATTTGAAATAAACCACGTGTATAAGAATCTAACGATCACTTTCGGAGCATCCAGTAAGCTTTTATCGGAGTTACGAATTTTTTTTTGATATTTCAAGTAGGCGATTTGTCTCGTTACTACTAACCGTTTGTAATTTGTTTAAAAGTTGCGTATAGGGAATAATGTGGCCGGGCGTGTCGTATTCGAATATACTGATTAAATATAACGAAAACGTGAACGAAATAACGAACACTCGTCGCGACCTATTCGTGTTTTATTTTACATTATTCGACCGTATTTTCTTTTTTTTTTTTTTGAATCGTTATTTCTTTTCGCCAGTACGGTTTCTTTTTCCATTCTCCCGTGATCACGTTTTTCGATTCAATCGTCTTTCGATCGATTTACGACCGTACATTATAGTAATTGTTTTGGTAGGTACTTGACGACGATCTTCTGTCGCGACCTAATTACTTCGAGCGTTCGTATTCCGTTATCGGTACTTTCCTCGCTCGGCCGACACGACTATTCGAATAACAGCCGCCGGCGTGAATATTGCCGTTCCGAAATCACTTCGTCCCGTCGATTGTAGTATCGGATATATATTTGTATACGCGCGCGTAAAAAACTCGCGAAAAAAATTGAAAACGTTTAACTATAAACTCGTAATATCAATCGTTTCACGCCATAATATCGCAGCTCATTCAAGAATAATTTGTCCGCCAATAAATCGCCTTTTATCGTAATAAGTTTCGCTTATCGGAGGGTTTACGAATAGTGTTACGCTAAATTCGAGTTAAAAATCGATTCGAACGTACGCGGCGTCGTAAAAACCGCTCGACGGAATTATCCCGAAGGTATAAATCGCGTATTTTAGATTCGCGGCGTTAAACGTCGTTCGGTCCGTTCGATTGTTTTCCGCGATTTCCTAGACGATTTCCCGGCGAGTGATTTCTGCGACGTCGTTATCGCCGTCGAGTTAAGTATCTAATCGACGTGGAAGACGATAAACGAAATGTCCATTTATTAGTAAAACGAGCCCAATAAATTAAACGTTGGCGACCGCTATTCGTTATTTCGGCGCGGCTCTTTCGGGGCGGAACGAAAACACGACCGCGGTTCGTTCGTTTTTTCGCCAACAAAAACCCGAACAATATTCGAAACTTTTCGCCAATTTCACTAGCCCGTAACACGTTTCCGAGTTGTGTATTTACCGTTTCGATTGAAATCGCGAAACTTGCTTTCGACTCGCGCCAGAAATTATCGTACATTTATATATAAGAGAAGGCTATCGGTTTTTATTAGACGGACGGCGATCGCGTGTAATCTCGACACGTCTAACCGTGCGTGTCCCCAAAGTCGTCCGTACGACGATTACGAATAACGGATGTATAAATAATGGCCGAGTTGACGCGTTCGGTTTTTGAGTACCGTCGTCAATTACGGGCGGATTCGGCCGTCGGCGATTACGAACGACGACACGGCGACGGGGTGGTCGATAATAATTCGTCTAAACGTCGGTCGCGCCTAATCGAAATCGCGTTTAATCTAACGTCAGGGAGATTACGCGGCCCGTTTTTACCGCGCTCGCCAACGCCCATCGTTCCGCCGACGAGTCCGTTTACACACACCCGAGGACGTCGCTTCGGCCGTCTATATCCACGCGATAAAGACGACCGGCCCATCGTTTCGACGTGTTGTCGACGTTAAACGTATCTAATAATAAACGGCGCCCGTGTGTCGGAATTATCACCGGTGATTCGGAACGCGTAAAATATTATTTGCCGGACAGATTGCAATTTCCGTTTTTACAGTCCGTCGAATAAGTATAGTTCGTATTGCTACCGAGAGAAAATTTAACACGACCGTCCGTCGACGGGGGACCGTTAACTTCGGTAATTATTAAACGTCGAACAGCCGCTCGGACACCGTCGTCACCGTCAGTTTTAAATACGGCACTTTTAATCGCGCGGCGCTCGTCACTCGGGTCCCCGGATGTCGCGTTCGGTAGCATACGCGCGGCAATTATCCCTCTCCAACCGTTCGACGTTCGAACGGAAAAAATGTCGTTTCACGCCGGTACGAAATGAAATCCGGAAACGTTTCTACGGCGACTTTTCGCGATTCCGTCACTCGACGCGATGTGCGTCGTCGTTTTGCGTTAAATACTTATTAAACGGTTCCGTGAGAGAGAGACATAGAGTGAGAAAGAGCGTGCGACCTACGTAGCTTGTTTTCGTATTGTTCGACGTTCGACAAACGAAAATTTCGCCCTGATAAATTTCGTTCCGTAATTTTTACTAATTTTTTTCGGGACTTTTTATCGAAATACCGCGATCGATTTCGTAACTTTCGTACCGAGACAACGCCCGAAGCTTGGTTCGAAAATGCAAAAGTTAGTTGGTTTATTCGATAAAATTCGTCGCATTTTGTATTCCAAATTGAAGGTCACGTGTATATATGTATTTATATACGTATATAACGTAATTACGGGATGTCGAGCGAATTTTCTCGTTTTTTTTTCGCTTTTTTATTATTCGGACGACAATAATTACGGAGCACGGTTTTTTTTTTCGTTTTTGAATTATGTCGAGACGGATACTTCCTAACGACGTGATGAATTTTCGTAATTACTTAAACGGCATGAGCCGATTGCGTCTATTTTTCTCTCCTTCGGCGCAAATCTCTGAACTACGTAACACCGACGCCGTCTCACCGGGAACTTAAGCCAATTAGCGCCGTAACGGCTTTTAAAACAATTATACGCGCGGCCTTTATATAGCAGCGGCTCTCCGTTAAGATTCACAGACGGCACTTAGTTCCCGAGTCTTCGGTCGTATTAATGCTTACGCTTTCGTTTTTGCCCAAGTTATACCAACTTTATAACGGTTATAACCAGAGACCGATTTCGTCGCGCTCGCGTATATATGTGCGTACACGTATCTGTAACCGTAATCTAAATTAATTTTGTCGGGCGCGCGGTCGTATTTAGGCGCGCGGTTTTTCCTCGTGTTTTGTTTTTTGTTTTTTGTACAATCGGGACGCCGCGACGATTCGCTTCGAGATACAAAGGTCCGTAATTAATTTGGTTTGTTTTTTGTTTTTTTTTACTATAAACTAATCGTTACGCCGATACAGTCTGTTCAATTATTGCGCGTGAGTTTATATTATTCGCCCGAACAAAACTACACTCTCGCGACTAAAACAAACAATAGTGTGAAATTACCGGACGAGCGTATTATAGGCGTCGGGTATATCGATTAATAATAATATTATATATATATATATATTACGTTAAATCGATAATCGCGAACAGAATATATGTATGTATGGGCGTCGCGTTTATATTCGCGAATTAAACGATACTGCGACGGAAACGACAGAAATTTCTTTACGAAAAAATCTATTTCGCGGTTATTTGTAAGCGTGACGGAACCCTCGTGATTGGTTCACAAATAGAATTCGACATACGGAAATTATCGATCGGACTTTGTTATCTTTTGGTTACAATATCGTTGGCGCACTTCAAATGAATTCTCAAGGCGTTACCGCTTCGACACGCGACAATACCGTTCGAATGCACGCTCTCGGATTTAATACGAATACCGGGCGTGGGGAAAATATTGTTTTTCGTGCCGGGGGCGACGGCGAAATTAAAACGATTAAAGCGTTTCGTTAACGCACAAATCACGTGTTTCTCTCTGGATCTGTCGTTACGGAGGAACGCAGCGGAAACGATCGATAGGACACGCAAGGACAAGCGCGGCCAATAGTCGACGAGAGAAAATGTATTTGCGCGCTCAACTCGGGGCCAATCCGAACGCGTATTTTGCGATTTTTTTTATTACGCGATAGGTTAGGTACGAATATTAAAAATTCGATCGCGCGTCACGGTGTTTCGGGGCATTACTTATCGTTTGTGTAACGTTATTTATAAATATTCGTTAGAACCGTCGAAGGCAATTTATAAAACGATTTTACGTTCTAATCGCTCGTCATATTCTAATTAACGAAATCCGCTTATATATTCGCGAAATTCTTCTAGATTTTCATTTTAGCGCGGATATCACGCTCATTATACGCGTCGCAATTAAAAACTACGCTTTCGCTTTTTTTATTCGAATCGAAATGAATTACCCATTTCGAGAAATCGTTTCTAATCGCTTCGCGCGTATTACGTGAAACTGTTGCGTTCCGATTGGCACTTTTCGAGCTTTGATTTAGTTTTTCAAACGTTCAGAACATCTTGTCGGTATCGAGGACATTCGACGAATAAATAACACGCACTTCGCGTTACGTGTATTTCGATCACGCTTGTTCACGGCGCATAGTGTCGCCGTTAAAAAGCGGACGGAAACTAATTTTACCGAATGCCCCGAAAGAACTCAGCGCACAACATCGAGTTTTCGCGTCGAATTTCCAAATAAATTAACAATAGTTTCACAACTATCGACAACTGGCGGAGTGTATTGTAAGATCATCTCGTGCGTCGCACTTTACGCAGTCTACATAAGGTATCGTCGTATGATACCTAGAAAACCTATTCATTCGTCGACGACGGACGGACAAGTAACGAAATTACGTCGGACTTTACCGAATAGGAGGACCCGAGTTCGTGACAAACGATACGTCCGTATTTTCGAAATCAGAATTCGTAATACGTACGATTTGAATCAAAATTATGGACTTTGGTCACTTTAACGATTAAATAAAATCGTTCGGTTGTCCCGAGAACGACTCGGGCAAAGTTCACGACGCGAAAGCCAACGCGTTACGTCATTGATATACACCCGTATACGAATAAGTAACATTCGTGTACGGACGTAACGAATAGTCGTTGCGACCATTTACCGGGTACAAAAATAAAATGTTCTCGAAATTGACTGTTTCGAACGCGGAATAAGCGAATTGAAACTAACGAGGTTTTAGTCGGTTCGTTAGGTTAGGCAAGTTTTTTTATTTTTGTCATAAACCGATTGGTCACACTGACAGCGGATCGTACGTCATTTTCAACGATTCAACGAAAACAACTGCACCGTTTATCGTTAGTCATTATCAATAACGAACTAAGTAAACCTTAATCGATATTTATGTTCGCGCGTGATCGCAATCGTACGAATTCTTTTTAATTTCGGATACGACGTAATATATCACTCTATCGCCGTGTCGACGATTTATTTTTCAATTGTCTCGAAGTTTTCGGTTGCCGAAACCGCCGTAGTATTATATCGTTATTAAACCTATGATTTACTATACCAAACTTTTGATAGTATTCTAAGCGCGATTTCAGAGTGAAATTCGTCGCGTTGAAACTAGAACGTGCGAAAAGTTTTAAACAAAAAAAATAAAATAAACGGGTAAAACGCGTTCGGAAATAACGATATGATATTTGTGACGAACTCGTCGAACAGTGTACGAATACGTCTGTTCTGTAAAAATTGTTAGTTTTTTCAACCGTTCGTCGACAACGTCAATTCTTTATTTGAGACGTTTGGGTACCGTTGTTTTTTAATATTCACGCTAAACCAAACCGAAACTATTTTCGTTAAATATTCGACGATTAGGTTAGTTATCGTTTAATGTTACTCTCGTTGTATGTACGTAATCGCGTAGTAATTTCGTGATTATTTAAAAACGAAAAAATTCGAACTTGAGCGACCACCAGGTGTTCGTTTTACATAATAAACTAGACGTTTAATTAAAAACGTGTTGAACGATAACTTTCGAATTTCTCAATAAAGCGTTACGAATATAAATAGTCGCGACGTTCGTCGTTTTGTTTCGGTGAACGGCAATCGCGTAATAACAGAGATGTCGAAAACGTCTTCGGCGGAACTTCATTGTTCCCATACTCGGTTTAATCTTCCCCTACAATGGATAACGGGTATTTCACACGGTATTCGTTCGGTTCCGCGGTGGCCAAAAACGCGCCCTCATTCTCACTGTCACCCGAGGTGGTAACCGTTCACGACGAATCGCGCTGGGTTGATTTTCGATTAATTTTGTGGCCGTCGGCCACGTTATCGTTCTTTGTTTACGTACAACAGTTTAGGAAATCCGTGTTCGATTATCCAAAAGGTTCGCGCACCGAACGAACACACGCTTCTTGGACGGTGGAAAACGGATTAATCGCGTCTCCGTTGCGGCCGACGTTGTAGCCGTTTTCATAGGCGACCGTGGAGTTTTTTCCGAGATCCTTTGATCCACCGACAACCGTTGTCCAGCCCCGGGTGTCGGGCTTAAAAACCGATAAATTGCCTAGCTAAGCCGACGGGCGCAGGTGGCGCGTATATCGTCGTACGCTCGCGCGTGGGACGCGGACGACGGGGCGGTATTCAAATCACGTAGGTTCATAAACTTCGTTCGGTACTTGAACGGACCAAATTGTACCATGGCGAACGTCGACGAGAATTACGCGTGACGTACCGGTTAGGTTAAACGAGGGTCGTTTCCTTGTTTCGCGAATCGGCGAACTCGTGTCCAGTGGCTATTTGCCATTGCGTTATGTCGTCGCGCCCGTTCAACGGGCATTAACGAACTATATTAAGTAGATTTTTAATTTAGTTACTTGACGCGTGGAACTTATTATTCGATTTTTAACTAAGAGAGTTATCGTTCTCCTCTTATTCCTACGAATAAATACGTTTCGATTCCCGAAATTAGTGACGGACATAGATTACGTTAAATACTACGCTATCGTTGTATACAGTGTTTGATGGGCGCAACAACGCCGACTATATATATATATGTATGGGAGTTTTTTTTTTCGAGAATTTTTCACGCTGATTTATACGTTACCTATCTCGGTATGACGTACGTTTTGATTATAAAACGCGTAATAACAAAAATACAAAGATACGATACGTAATATATTTGCGATACATTACGATACGAAATAATTTTGGCGAAAAAATATCAAGTTTTCGGCATTTTTCGAAAACCAAAGTCCTTTTTATTCGGCACCGTTCGTGTTAGTTTCTTCACATTGACGCATTTCGTATTACACGCAATTTGTATTTTTCGTTTGTTTTGGTATTTTGTTCGTAAACAAAGGTAGTCAATCAGCGCGCTTTTTCCGTGTAAACCTCTCTGAATATATAACTACATTCCTCGACGCTAACGACTCCGCTTAGGACGTCCATTTTTTACGACGACGTAAAATTTTATAGTTTCTTTGATGTCGATCACTGTCATTATCAAATCGATACGATTCCGTTATCCCTCTGTCTCAGGCCCACTTTTTCTCGCAACCGTCTATCGTGCGCGTATTTTATCCTCTTTTCGCTATGTTTCGAAATTTCCTACTATCGAAAAATCGTTAAATCGCATACCGCGTTACGTTTCGTTAAAATTTACGTTTATCTAAATTGTGAATACGTTTTTTGACGGTACCGTATGAATGTCGATTAGGACACACGATATGTAATTGTACGACTTGGTAATAATATAACCCATACCATGATTATTGAGAATATAGCAATATAATTTGGTAAGTATAAAGAAACTTTATTTCTACAAAACCGCGTATCGAACTAAGCGTTTTATCACATATTAAGAAATAAATATTAATTGGAAGGGGGTACAACAATATCGCGTAGGAGAAATACTGTAGTGTATTAAAAAGGCAAATAAAACGCCTAATTGTTCGGTAAATTCATCGTGAAATACTCTACACGAGTAATTATAAGAAAAATAAATAACGAACAAAATAGAATAATAATTTCGCGCGGTTAATATGGTAATTTATAATTGGCTCGGATAAAATTTAAATATCGGATTGGATTTTAATTAGTCCTCGCATAACGAGACAATAAAATGAATCGTTACTCGTGTTTTGTTATAAGAGAAAATTCGTAATTGACCACGATAAAAAATATATCGAGGCATCACGAATACGTGCACGCCTATAAGACACCATAATTATCGTATATTATATTTTAATTTTAATACGGCCAAAGCGATCGAAATAACGGACGTCTCGGTTGTTTCGTTACTTTCGTTATTTTTTCTATCGTGGTTTTTCGAAAAAAAACGCACGTAAAAATATCGTTAATTTATGAACTACTTTCCACAAAGAAACGCGTTTTTCGTTTTGTAATTTACACGTATGAAGAAACGATCCGACCACTTACCTAACCTAACGTAACTACGATTTCAATTACAACAGAGTGTTAGTATTCATATGTTTAATACAAGAGTAGGTAGAACGATAAGAACATTTGTTTCGTTACTCGTTATTTCCTTTTTATATTTAAGACGAAGTGTTTAATTTCTGGTCGTAACGTTTAAAATCGTCGAATTTTTCGTCACACTGAATTTCACGAAATTTCGTATTGGTTAGGTTATTTGCCCTTGGACGTAAATCGATTTATATATTTTGTGTCGAACGTTTAATGTATCGCCGAAAAACGTTTACCCTTCGTTACTAATATAATACGTAATATCGTCCGGTGAATACAATTTGCAGCGCAGAAATCCAATACGGGCGATATAAATATATATATACATTATTAGTGTAGCATATTTAAACGCGCGATAGAATAAACGTTTATAATAGAAAAATTGTCGATAAAATCGATAGGAATTCGTACAGGAACAAATTACTATTATTATAGAACGCGTTGTTTGACGGATAAAAAAACAATAGTCGACTATGACGATTTCGGGTCTTTGACGTTTAAAATCGCCTTTGATGTCCGTCGCGTTCCCGATAGAACGCCTGGTATATATTATTCGGCTGATTGGACGAGGCTCGTATTATCGTAACCCTATCCGAAACGAGAATCGATTCAATTCCGGTTTCATTATGTTATGCGGTTACTCCAATTGCTCGACTTAATCGCGAAACGACCTCTACTGTGGTTTCGTCCAATTTATATATATATACACGCGCATACATACACACACACACATAATATACGTCGCTCGACGCACGTTTATTTAAATATGATTCGCGAGGATTATCATAAATATATATATAATTGTTTCTCTTTTTTTCTCTTTTTTTCTCTCGAAGGGTAAGTTTTCAAAAATTATCGCCAACGTTTAAAAACAAAACTAAATAAGTTTTTCGTTTCAAAATATTTCCGATATTTCTTAAATTTACGTTTAATTTCCGTAATATTAACAAAAAAAAAAAAAAACGTATCTTATCCAATAAGATTCTGTGATTGTTATTACTTCGGAGTTAGTCGAACGTTTCGTTGACGTTCATTTTTATTTTATTACTATAAACACATTGAATTATCAATAACAATATTGCGTGTTCTACAAAGCGACGTATCTATTTGTACATAACCGTATTACTTGTATAGATGTACAATAAACTATTATTATCGGGGTACGTTTTTACTAAACTGTATTTTAAAATTAAAATTCGCTTACGAAAATACGTACGCGGTTAATTTTTACGATCGTGTAAATCGCTCGCGTGTCGAATCGAAATTATTTACAGTGTTAAGTTCGGTAACCAATATTTTAGGATAATTCGAATTCGAACGACAATATAACCGCGAACGGTCGTTTTATCGATTTTACAATACGTGACGTTATATTTACGAATATTATCAAAACGAAGTGGAACGTAACGATACGACGCTAACATTTATTGCGTATTCGGCTATCAATAACGTTGTTTCCCCGGTTTGTTTTTAACGATTCGATCAGGATACGTTCACCCGCATTGCGAACAACGCACACACGCATCAATATTGCATATCCCGTTGCCGCGTTACGATTTATACAGCATCGAACGCGAACTCGTGTCCGTAATAATTATCGGTTTACCCGCGCACGTAATTAACTTTACGTCGAATATGTTTAGAACCGTTAACCGAACAATCGATATTTCGAATCAGTTCGACCATTCGCGATTATTCGATACGTATTTCGTTATTAAATACATTTATGTTCGCGTTATCGACGTACGTACGCGTGAACGGAAACGAACAAAGGAGTTCTTCCGAAATATTTACACGCGCCGGAATTAACTAATTGGACACGTACGTGCAAGAAGGGTTAAAAAGAAAACCGCGAAACTTCCCGTTGGTTTTACGACCGGCGTCTATTTCGAACGATACGGTTTCAAAAATATAGCCGCGAATACGACGTGAATTTTAGGACAGCGTTATTATTTTTGACGATCAACCGACCGGAAATCGAAAGTCCGTGTCTTTCGATCGGTTCCGTTTGCAAACAGTGGCAGCGGCGTAATCGCGCGTCGACCATACACGAACGATTGCCAAGATGAAAAAAACAACGATCGAATTCGTTTAGGCTAAGTTAGATTATACCGGATAATCGAACTTTGTTTCGCTAATTGCACGAACGATTCACGACCGCTACGGCGGTGTATTTAATATAGCGTACGTTCATTTCGCGTTTACGCGTACACACACGATAGTGTCCGGCGACGTATTTACGAATTTCTTTCCGATGGCCAAAAAATCGAAACAATTCCGTACCGATCCCCTTGTATCAGTCGTTTTATACTGAACGTTTGTAACAAACGCGGGTCGCGGTTTTACTTAAAGCGTAACGCTAGTTCTTTAATTGTTACCGAGTGACGAAGTCATTTTCGGTGTACGCCAGTCGATGGTTTGTCTGCTCGTAGTCGACGCACGTTTCGCGGTTCAATAAACGATAATACGAATTTACTTGGTCGAAATATCGACAAACGTTGTTTTATTAACGATATCGATTCCTTCGGGTCGTTGGGCGTCCATCGAATTTTTAAAACTACCGAACCCATTTACGAAATACATTTTTCGTAGTATCTATACGAATATGTTTTGATAGGGTAATTGAATACTCGAACCTCGTATATCGTAAATACGATTTTTTCGCCTCTTCGAACTAGAAAATGCTACCCCGTTCGGTAGGTTACGCGATATGTATAATTCGAGATATGTTTCAGCGGTCGATCAAATTCTGATTTCGAGCCGTACGATTCTCGAAAATATTTAATTCAATCAACGCCGTCGATTTTCGGTTCGCGAAATCCAACGAGTTTATCGAATTCGTTATGTTTCACTGTATTTACGGTGGTTCAATAAAACGAATATTTGACGTAATTAATAATTTATTAAAACGTTCCGCCCAGGTGCGTTGTATTATAGCGACATTTTGCAACGGTTGTCGTCGTAAGTCACGGGATTAGACGGACACGACCGTGTGCCCCAGTCAATATTAATAACGCGCGTCATGTATACATATATATATAGTTGCGTATATTAGCGACGAGATATTAGGCCGCGCAATATTACGTGTGATTGTGTGTGATCCGCAGCGCCGACGGGAATTTCGACGTGACGTTGGCCACCAAGGCGACCATATACCACGTAGGGCTGGTAGAATGGAAACCGCCGGCCATATTCAAATCGTCGTGCGAGATCGACGTGGAATTTTTCCCGTTCGACGAGCAGACATGCGTGTTGAAATTCGGTAGCTGGACGTACGACGGATTCAAGGTACCCCACCGCCACCGCCACCGCCGCCGCTATCCCATCCTGCAGCTTCGACCCAGTTCACTCTGTTCCCCGGCCCCGTACAGTTCCCGCCGTCTATGCATCCTCTACTCCCGAACCACCCTTATGCCTGCCAAAAACAATAAAAAAAACCCGAAAACGAAAAACGGCTCGACGCGTGCCACGCGCGCGCAAAAGCCGAAAACCTATCCGAATAGTATTATTTCCAAACACACTTTTCTCCTTCGCCACCCTCCACGCCGCACCTGATCGTACGACACAATCGTATTATTATTATTATTATACGTCTCTCGCTCTTCGTGTCCCGATATTAAACTTTTCATTTTCTTTTCGTCTTTTTTTTAAAAATCCCTTTTTTTTTCTTTGGTTGCTCTCGTTGATTGTTGTTGTTGTTGTTGTTGTTGTTGTTGATGTTGCACTTGTACACACGAACAAACCGACTGGTAACCGTATTATTATCTTTTTTTTTATTACGTAATTTTTTTTTACGCCAATCGTACTATTTTTATATTAACGAAACCTTCAGGCCTCGACTGTTAGTGCTGTACATACTATACACGCTTTGAACCGACTTATATTTATTATCTATTCGTTAGTTTTGTACATATCGTATACGTTATCTATTCTTCTTTTGTATCTATATTTATATATTTATATAATAAATTATATTTATATTATTTAAAACTTTTTATTACGTATTTTATGAAACTATCTCGTTAGTGTTTGCGTACAATACCGAAACGATACGTACGCTTTTAAACACGTCGTATATCTACATATATATATATAGCACTGTATATTATTTCGGTAATAGTTTTAATTATTATTAATATTGAAAATCATAATTACGATTATTTACTTTCTTCGGTAATCGTTAGCGTAAGTCGATGAAATCATCGTGTAACCGTTTGCCGCGCGCTATATATACGTATTATATAATACACGTCGATGCGTGTACAGGGTACGTGCGTGCACGTTTTACGTCGTTTTCCGAAGACGTGCGCGCGAAATGCTCGCGCTAGGACGCGACTGAAACGTCGCCGGGACTTCGGCTTCTTCAGCGGCGCCGGAACACAAAGGCAAACGCCGATATAATTTCAAAAACAACAACGCGTTAAGCCGGCCCCTAATCCCGTTTAATGCGTTAGCGTTCGCGACCAGCCAACACGGTCCGCGCGTTTATCCGGTAATTTATTTACGTTATTTTCGAAATTTAAATTCTCGAACAATTCGACGGCGTATTACGATAATTTAGACGCTCTCTCGTTGAAATATTGTCTCGACGATGGTTTTTTTTTAAATTAAAAACGACTTTTCGTTGTTTAATACACTTTATACGCCCGTATTATAGTTAATTCCCTATCGTCGTCGTGTTTCGAGCAATTTTTTTTACGGAACGTATTTATTTATTCCGATTTGTTTTTTTTTTTGTTCTTTAATAAAACGCGCTTAGTACCGTTCGTTTTATTCGCGACTCGAATTTCCGATTGAATAAATAAATATATATATATCGCCGCGAATTCGTCATTTACGCGGTCGTTATTATTGCCGTGTCCGCTTTGTACGAATCCGCTCGTTCGTCATCCGTAATTAAATTTTTACGGTACGCGAAATACTTAAACCGTTATTAACGAGCGTTCCGTCGTTGTATCCGGCGAGAAATTTTATTCGAAAAGGGCGAAAAGAAAAAATACCAAAAATGAACTTCAAACGCGAACATATCGCCGTCGATATATATATACGACGATAATTCGAAACAAATAAAGTTTAACGCGCCTTATATCGTTTTTATTAAATATATGTTGGCCATTTTCTTGTTATTTCGTACGGCGGACGTGTTGTTGGCAATGAGGTCGGGCAGTCGGTATTTTAGTCGGAAAAAATTTTCGAATATATTTTTTTAACCCCCACGATCACGAACGTATTTTAAGTAAATTTTGCTGTCGCCGAGCGTTTCGCGTTCGACGTGACTATTATTATATTACGTATAGCGCTCGCACGACCCGTGTCACGTACATTTTATTTGTTGGCCGTAGTAGACGTGTGGTATATTATGTTGTTCCAGTGCAGACGGTAACTACGAGGTGACCCTAATGACAAAGGCCACCGTTTACTATACGGGGCTTGTAATATGGAAGCCGCCGGCAGTCTATAAGTCCTCGTGTTCCATCGACGTCGAGTTCTTCCCCTATGACGTGCAAACTTGCATACTGAAACTAGGAAGTTGGACGTATGACGGGTTCAAGGTGACGAACGAAACCGCTTGGCCTACGCGCGACGACAAATCCCCGCCTGGTTCATCAATTTCGTTTAATTTTTGCGCGCGCGGTTTTTTTTTTTTGAAATTTCGCCATACGCCCTACAAGGTCATGGTGTTTCGTAATACGCATAGTAACAAAATGTACGCGAACGATATTTTTCGCTTTCACGCTCCCCGTACGTGCGTCGTTATTATTATTATTGTTTGTTCTCGAAAACGCGTATACACGTCAGCCGCCGTTGGTCGCGCGGTCCGGAACAATTCAAACGCCGTATTCGAACGCGGCTCGCCCTCCCGATCGCGATCTTTTATTTATTTTGACCTTGTAGGAGTAACGGACGAAATTCTTTTGTGGCCAATTGTAGTCGCTTGGGTCGTCGTAATGTCGTACTCGGCGGTAGTTGCCGTGCTTAGTATATTATAGGTAGAGTTGCGTGCACGAGCGTGTGTAAAAAAACCTCGTAACCTAGACGAATTATTTCGTATTGTTATAATCGTAGAGTAAATACGGTAAACGACGAAGCGCCAAGTTATTGTATACGCTTTCGATGGACCAGCGGCTTGTGTAACGTTTGGGAATAATAATATTGGTTACGCTATAATTGTGTGATGTGTGTACGAATGTGTGGTAATCGTAGGTGACCGCGGCAAGTAGTACCATAATAAACGTTCGGTAACGGTCGGCGTTTTCTGCGGCGAAACGAATAAAGATCGACTTCGAACAGTTCGCGCGTATGGAAAACCACGAAAGCGTTACGGGTACGTAGATCGATATGTGCGCGGACGAGCGTTTTTTTAGTTTCTCTCGATAAACGCCCGATGTTCCGCAATTGGACACGCGGACTCGTTCGATAGAATCGTCGCCGACGGGACAATAAAATGCCGCCCGTACGCACCGCCGACGCGCGAATAAAGTGGACTTCGATAAATTGCCGGCGGTTCGAAGGCGCGAGTACGGTTTGTCCGAATGAGTACGCGCGCGCGTTATTGTTTCCTCTCGCGTTTATCGTCGTTTTCCGTCCATCCATTCGCCCGTAAAGTCTGTTCGCCCGTTCTACCATTCGCTCGAAACGACGAATATTCCCTGTCCCTTTGCCGCGGTACAACAGACGCGGCCAATCGAAAATATCGATAATACGATAAACCCGTGTGATAGAGAGAGAGAGAGAGTGAGCGAGGGAGAGAGACGAGACCGTAACGTTAATACAATTATGTCGATAACGGAAAAACGGTCCGAGCGCTTGATCCGCTCGTATTTTCGAGGACTTTGCGCCAGCGCTATTATCGCGTTCTACCACGGTCGAGGTAACCGAAACAACGGACGCTCGTGGTTTTCCTATAAATACGCGAACTCGCGATTGGTCGAAATCCGAAACACACTCGTCCCGGTTCCGACGATTTGTTTTGGAAATCGTTACGCGACCTACGCGTTACGTTTTGTCGTCGTTATCGTCGCGCGCGCTCCCTCTAATACCCTTACGCGAAAATTGTGCCCCAATATTAGTAGTCACTCTCTCTCCGTTCCTCTTTCGAATATTATTTTTATCAACACTGCCTCCTAAACGCGGCCCCACACGTATTGAAACCATCGCCGTGGATACGTATCGTTAATATATTCAGGCGACCCGAGATTAGATTAGTTTTGTACGAGTAAAAAGCCGATTTCGCGACGAAACGTCGCGCTTATATTTTTCTTAATTTCGAACGGTGCGTTTTAAATACGTTTTTTCGCGAAACGACTTTGGCAACGAACGTTTCGCGAAACGGATTAATCTGTCTAGTACGTATTAAGGGATAATCGTAATAAACGTCCTCCCAACGTACAGGGGATCTACGTAGGAGGGACCGATTTCGCGAATAAAATAAACGTTCGTTTTAAAAACGCGTCCGTTTTCCGCCGTAAATAATATCGTTCGAGTAACGTTAATGTGTATATATATATAAAGATTTCTTTTATCTCGCTTCGTATAATGTCCGTGTTTTATGATATTTCATATTGTCGAGACGTTCCTCTCTCCTCGTTTAACGCGATGTTTAGAGAAAATTAAGTGCTTCGATCACGTTTTTTCCCAACATTAGAATGTCAAGTAGATACACGTACAAAATAAAATAGTACGGAGAAAATAATAAAATTTCGCTTTTCTCGTGCGCGCCTTTATCGCGTAAAATAAAGCTCGTCCCGCGCTAGAATAACGCCGCACCAAAGAAAATTACCTCGGCGAAACAACACGGTCGTTCGATATTTAAAATAAATATATACGCGCACGCGACGATAATAATAATCACGAGTTATTATCATAGCCACGTAAAATCGTAAAAATCATACGAACACGACGCTATAATTTAACCGTTTCGGGATTATCGAAAACTATCGCGGCCATTCATCTATCGTTCGTTCTCGTGTACAATTGCCAAAATGGCCTATACGAGTTACCGGTTTACGGTGGCCGAGAATGTCCGTATTGACGAAACAAAAACTTCCCAGTCGATCGCGTTTCCGATATTCGCTGGCGATTGTAATGTTTTTCAATATTATCGCGAAAACTCGAAATTACACGAAAGGCGTCCGGTGTAGAGGACGAGCGAGACTCGCGAAAAATTATATTTTCCGGTTATTATTATTAACCGTTTCGATAGTAAACGAAAATAATATTATCGCGTATGGATTTTAATTGAACGCGAGAACGTTTCAAAATATATATAACGTAGTTTTCTACTCGGGCAAATTAAAGGTGTTAATTAGCGCGAACATCTCAGAGACCGTTTCGCTCTCAACGGTCGAGAAAGTTTTCAATACATTCCGTGATCGGTCAGAACCCTCTGGCGGTCCTAAACGTTGACGTCAATTACGATTTCTTCTTCGAACGACGGACTTCCGATGGGATTAATTATCGTTCGATAATATCGCGTGTATGTCCCCCGAACACCACCGTGGCGCGCTGTCAAAAGTCCGAGAGTTGGAAAAAGCGTATACGGTAATATAGGACACGGAGAGAGTTCTGTCGGATAATCACGGCGGGAAACGTATCGCCAAATTATATTCTACGAGTTTCGTAATGTGTTCCGTACGTGCACGCTCAATAAGTCCGCGTCGTTGGATTCGAAAAATTATTTTATACGTCGTTTATATACGACTAAAACGCGTACGAATATATCACTATTTCTGGTCGAGTTTAAAGAGACGAATAGACAGGAGTTTACGGACCAGTGGCTGATTCAAGAGTTAAACGTCAAACAGGCGCGAACGTGTTCCCAGAACTATTATTTTGATAAAACCACGGGCGTCAACGTCCAAGAAAACGCGCGCTATGATGAAAACGAATAACGTAAATAATTAAAAAAGTAATCCATAGGTTACGTCAATAATTTTTCAACGCCTATAGCGTACAATTTCGTTTGTTAAAAATCCTAAATACGAAATAAATTTACAAATATATCGGTTAAAGAACAATACTTCAGACGTTGCGTTTAAATAATGACAAATTTTAGTCTCGTTTCACCATATAAAACGGTCAACATCGTGATTCGTCAACGTGGCAATTTAAATATTTTTTTCAACGGTTTTTTGTTCCTTTTTAGTACGTGATTTTTGAATACATTTTTACTCTACGTGTTTTCACAAAAACAAACTATTTAAACGTTCGTAAATACGCGAAGTTATTACGTTCGCAATAGACGGTTTCGAAACGCAATTATTCACTAAAACGCGAATCGCCCGTTTTAAAAAAAACTATATTTTTACAAAACCTAACGATTTATAAAATATAATAATGTCCGTACCCGGGTCTTCAATTAATTTTATAATTTTGTAATTTTATAACGCAACACGATGTATTTAGGTGTTATCGATTTAAAAAAGGGAGGTAAACTTTCAAAAATTATTTTTAGAATTATTACGGAGGTCGGGACGAAATTTCGCCGCGTTCGTATTTTCCGATTAAACAATTGGTTAAATACCGTTCAACGTCGGTCTTTTTTTCAAAAAGGGAACACACATTTTTCGGTTGACGACGTTCGACAGAACGCGATGGAAATTTTACAAATTAAATCGTCCCCGTAATTTGCTCACTATTGTTCCATATACGCGTGTACAATTTTAAAAACGTTTATAACATTACCGTAACCACGGTCGGCGATAATGTTATCAACGAAATAGACAAAAGAAAATTGTACGCAGTACGGTAAACGTTTGATTATGCCGAAAAATATGCGTAGTTTTTATTTTTACGAAAGAAAATATGTCTTGATTTTGTAGATAGTTTCCGTCGTTCGGTATATATATATATTGTTATTATTATTACGCTTTGTTTTAGAAAACATGCGGTTTGTTCGTTTACTTATTGCGTATTTACACAATATATTTAGCAGTAACAGTAACGCCAAGCTTTAGTAGATTTTAGTATTAATTGTCGAACTTTGTATTCTTTGATTTTCCGTAGATTATTTATCATACAACGACCAAAGGAAGCTACGGATAACGCCCGGGTGTACCGAAATATGAAGTGTTTTGGCGAACGCCGACGCGATTATCGAAATAATACTTAACCGTTAACGAAATCCTATAAAGCGCCTAGGCGTTATTCACGTTATTCTCGCGGTTCAAAACTGTTAAAAACATCCACGCGGGCCGCGTTCGGTTATCTCCTAGACGGTGATCCGTTGTATTTTTCATCGGACGTGTAACAATAACGATACGCCGTACGTCTCAATAGCGATCCCAGCGTACTTACCGGTACGTCGTCGTAAAAGTACTGTCACGTATTCCGGTTAAAATAACGAAATATTCGGCGTTCGTTGTACGCGAATAAATAACCGTAAAGCGACGGCGTACGTGAAACGTTATACCGTATGAAACGTTCCGAACACTTTGAAATGATTGCCCACCGCTAAACGGCTTAACTTAACACGCGATATTCGGTTGTTTTTTCCCCTGCGAACTTTAAACGCACTCGCGACTAGTGCTTGTCCATTACTACTCTCCTCCACTCGAAGCCGATCTAACTACCCGCTCCCGTCACACCCTATCCTCCAATCGTGCCGCGATAAAATACAGGCTCGTATTACGCGCGATATTATAAACCGGCGCTTTTATTTAGTCTAGTGCTTTTCGGTAAATTTTTACCTCGGTAATTTTATTAACAATTTTTTCCTTTTATTTTCTGTTTTTTGAACAATGAACGACTATATTCACTTCACACGACGCACACTCGATCGTTATTACGGTACTCTCGAGGTAACTTTAAGTTGATTCCTTTGAGTAATTTTTTTCGCGTTTAATTCTTTTTCGCGACCATATTGCACTCTGCACCGCATCGATACGATTCTACGTGATTCGCTAACGTCAACAACTATAAATAACTTCCGTACTATGGATTTTATTTGTTTTCGTTCTTCGTTCGACGAAAAACGCTTATATTTAAATAATTTGACTCGACGCGTTGAACATATCGCGATTTACCTTAATTCTTAAATGTATTCCTATTAAAGTCGCTAAATGTCCGGTCACAAATAGCGTATACGTACGTACGTCAATATACGATTTGAAACGTCTCGTTTAATAATACCTCGACGCATTATTGTCGTAAGCGTTTTCTTAAAACTTAAATTTTTTACAAACGAAAAATCGAAGTCGACCTAAAAAACGTAATTATCGAAACAAAATGACGACGAACGAATAATTATATTTATTATTCGTAATCGTCGTTTCGAAATTCGGAACCGAAAAAAAAATATCTAAACACTATTCTAAATACGCTTTCAAAATGCATCGGCGAATGTTTATCCGTAGCTCCCTTTTACGCTAGACCACATTCTAATAATAATGCATTCCGGCCCTTCCGAGTGAATATAAATTGTTTTCTCACTCTCTCTCACCCACTCACTCACTCGCTCCCTCTGTGTCCCGCACACTCACTTCTATTCTGTATCTCTCTCTCTCTCTCTCTCACTTGTAATGGAGCCAATGAAAAATGCATAAGAATCGTTTTACAGGTAGACTTGAGACACATGGACGAGAAGGTCGGTTCAAACATCATTGACGTCGGAGTGGATCTCTCAGAATTTTACATGTCAGTCGAATGGGACATACTAGAAGTACCGGCGGTCAGGTAACGTTAAAACGTTTAATTGAAAATGAACGTAAAACGAATTTCGCGCTAAAACGAAACGCGGGCGAACGCGTCGTCACGTATACGCGCGCTTCCTTTTTAACTAAAGAGACGAGTCATAAATTATTCAACGGTACGATTCGTATATTGAAGAGAACGGTATCAGTCATTTTCCGCGGGTCACTAACGTACTGAAATACACCTGTACGATAAAAATGCGCGTTGGACGATCAAACTATTACGAACACACGTTTTCCATTAAATCGCGAGAAACAATTTGATTTTTAGTCGCACGATATCGAAACGAAAGTATATAACACACATTTAAAATAAATATTTATCTATTCAAAATACACATTTCGGAAAATTTTATACGGATTTTTTTTCGCCTTACTACGCGTAATAAACGTAACGCGGGTTACGCATGAACGTAAGTGCACGTATCTAAAGAAAACGACAAATTTTCCACGCTTAAGGACCCGATGTCTCGATCCTCATTTTGTCGTTCTCGAAACGAGAAACTATTTCGTTTTAATGGGGCGGAAAGTTTTATTTTTTTCGACCTACATTACCGACGTACGTGATTAATGTATACGTGTATGTATATATATATAAAACGTTAATAGCGGCGGCCAACTTAGATTTTGGCTCAAGATATTAATTTTTTTTTCGGTCCGGATAAAAGTTGATTCGTTCGCGGCGACGAGATATTTTCGTTAAAATACAAATACATTTCGCGTTTTACGCTCCATGTATTCGAGCGTCATTTCCTAAATACAGTACGCGAACGGTTTGAATGAAATAACGGGTAACGAGTAACGAGTTCGCGTTTTAATCGAATTTTAATTCGTTCGTACGACTTACATACGCGCGCCTACGTTCCCGAAATCGACAACGATGATTGCGCGTGCGTGATATGAGAAAATCGATAGCGCGACGTTCAATTTTTCGTGCCAAAGTAAAAAAAAAAAAAAATGGAAAAATTCGTACGTTAAAATGTTATCACAAACGACGTTCGACGAAACGCCAATAACGCGCGACGGGAGCGCCCGGTTCGCGTCATACGTAATCTGACGATCGAACCCCATAACGATCCCCAAAACGTCGATCGCGTCTATATTTCCAACGGCTCGCGGTCGGCGGCCATTTTACGCGTTTATCGCGCCACAATATACGCGCGCGAGACGTACGATTATCATAATGCGATTATAATAGACACCGGAGCTTTTATAATTGTTTTCCGACGGCGGGTTCGTTGCGGGCAGTGGTGTGTGGCCGACAATCGACGGCGATAAATAACGAAAAACGCGCCGTACTTTTTGGCGGAAAAATACGAATAATATAACGGGCCCCCGTCCGGGGGATATTAAATATTCGCCGTTATCGCGCGTTTTATTATTGATATGGCGCGACGCCGATTAATTTATTTCCGATTTTTCGCACCGTTCGTCGGTCGTAAATAAATATATTAACGAGCTTCGCGAACATCCAAACAAAACGAAAAATCCGCCCTCTCCCGATAAAAATCCGTAATTTCGGAACGATTTCAACGAATATTTCTATTACGGTGTGGCGTCCCGACGAAAACGTTCGCGACGTTTGTGAACACGCGCGCTGAATTCGCTCGGTCGTCTCGAAAATACTATCGAACTTTCGTTCGTTCCGTTCGGAAAGCGAAGCTTTCAAAAGGTTTTAATGATTCATACCGACCACGTCGCGCGCTTCTCGTTTGAAATGCCTCCGAAGCGCGTAACCACCGCAATACGTTCGCTAAAATA
>JAIPRN010003280.1:0-22584 GCA_025469175.1 Geopemphigus sp. TES_GeoC_2020 | reverse complement strand
ATATATATATATATATATATATATATATATATATATATATATATGTATGATGTTGTCTGACGTGATAGGACCGAACGATTATTTTCAACAAATCGTATAATTCTAAGGGAAATTCTTCGGTGTTCTTAAATACATATATTTATGTACAGCTGCTGTCAATCAACGTCGACAAATAATAATATACTTGTGGGCAATTAGGTAATTTGTGAATATGGGTTATTTAAACCCATTTTTTATTATATTTAATATCTCTCTCAGTCGTCACTCGTCATCCGCGACATTACGAGGTTAATATACACGTACATAATGTTTGTCGACACGACTTCTCACCATCTTGTCATTCGTGACGACGACGACGAAAAAAAATGAATATAACAATAATGTACAAAACCGGTAAATTTGAATTGTTGACGAATCCGGAGAACGTATATATATATGGTTGGCGGGCGCGTAACGTGTGCGATATGATGTACGTCGATGCATATGTGACTCGAATACACATAAAACCCGGTGGGGTCGTCTGTCCATACCGTACATGGACTCGTCCGGTTACTCGATAAATATTATTGACGAAGACCATAAGGCTTTATACTGTGAGTGTGTGTGTGTGTGGTTTGATAATTAAAAACCCAACTATCTAGTCCCGACAGCTCGCGCATTTTAATTGTTATTAGAAGTCTCGTAATAGTTATTTTATAAGTAAATTATTATTCCCATTAATCGGTATTATATACGAATATATATATAGTTTACTTTTTCTAATGAAATGTTATGCTATTATTTTTTCTAGAATACTCGAGTTGAGAAAAGAAAAGAGTCGAGATGCAGCCAGGTCGCGACGAGGCAAAGAGAATTACGAGTTCTACGAGCTGGCCAAAATGCTGCCGCTGCCAGCAGCCATCACATCACAGTTGGACAAAGCGTCCATCATACGGCTAACCATATCGTACCTGAAACTTAGGGACTTCTCGGGTCATGGCGATCCACCGTGGACTAGGGACGGATCGCAATCCACGTCGAAAAACCTAAAAGGTACAATATAAGAACATCCTTTGAGCACAAAATTCACGATTCGTATTATATATTCGGCGCAATAATATATATTTGGAATATCGTAGTTATTATATTGTATAATATGTATTTCATTTTTTGAAAAATTGAACAATAATATTCTTATTATTTTTCTTATAATCGATACTTTCTAAATGTATCGAATAGTAATAATTTTTAACGAAATTAAAACGTCCTACCACATTACAAAGAGTAACGCCAATCTTATTTTTAATGTCGTTTTATTTTTTTCGTGGGGATAATATCTGCGCTTGTCGGGGACGTTGCTTTTGACAATCACTAATTTGACGGATTTAGTTTAACTGTACCGACGACCATATTGTAAAATCGCGTTTTTTTCCGGATGCGCGAATACGGTTTTGGGGTTGGGATAACGAAGACAAAAATAACTTTTACACTCGACCGACGTTCAATTAAAGGGCAGATCTTTTTAAAATTGTAAAAAAGGGACAAAGCGTATAATTTTCAACATATTTGGTTGTTTGATGAAAAAACGATAGCGCACTCTTCTCTATTTTAAACTATGTGGTTACACTGTCGAACAATGCCGTTAAAACATTAAGGGTTAAAACATTAATAGATTAATTTACGTGTACTCTAAAAACGTAAAAAAATATACCGTGTAAAATATTTACGTAAAATCGTCCACACATTTTTGTAATACATTCGATTTCTCGCCGCTTTTATTTTATTCGAGTAACTTCAAAAGCGCAAGTATTTCGTCCTATTACGTTTTATTACCCAACAAAGAATACATATAAAAAAATGTAACCATCTAATCGAAATACCGTTTCAACAAAATGGTTTATCGCACGAATGTATGGATTTGCGATAAACACAGGCTAAGGTTTTTTTAACACCAAAAATAAAATATACAAACGAGGCTATAATGAGTTCGTTTTAATGTTAATATTTTTGATTTATTTGAATTTTCTATACTCTGTTTCGATACGTTTCACGCGAAATGCATTTCGTTATTGGAAAATGATTTAAAATCACCGCAAACAAATCTCAGTGTATTGTTCATCCGGTGACCGATACGATCTACGATCGAGTCCGTCGGAATTACTCTCTCGTTCTGCATCTTACTAAGATCGCACTGTACACCAGCGGAACTTTTCCTCCTCCCCCCATCCGCCGTGACGAGTTATTTGGACGGTACCTCCGTAATTTTTACGGAGCGATGACCACCGCACAAATGTCAATCAAAACATTACCAGCCTCGTGTAATTTAATTTCGCGTTTAAATGCGCTCGTCGAACGGTCAAGTAAATTCGTTTACTTTACCCGACGTTTATCGAATTACCCGTTTATCGAGTGTCCGCCGGGACCGGCCCGCGGCTGTCGACAGCACACACTACACAGTCTTCTATTCGTCGGCGTGCACCTAAACATCTACAATATTGTATTGCGTATATGTATCCATAAACAGTATTTCGGAGTTTTCGTTTTGCCCCAGTGAAAAATTACGTATATGAAGATGGGGAAACAAATGCTCGCACTAGTTATCCGAACACCTATGTCCATCGAAAGACGTTCCAGACCGATGCAAAATATCCTTGATAGGTAAACAATTATAACGTAAACAAATTTCCGGATCACAAGTTTTCGAATTTCGCTTATTGCTATTATAGTACGTCGTTAAAAATATTATTTATATTATTTTTCTTCGATTTTTTCAATAAAATCTATAAAACGAAATCGATCGATTTGAGTCATGTTATCACGATAACTTTTCTTAACGTTTTTGTTTAAATCGTGTCGCGAGTTTTTCTTTACTTCTAGCTCAAAAACACGTCACGGTAAAAAAATTGATTCTATATTTTGCAAAAATAACTAAAATCTAATAGAATTATAGTATATACGTCTATTGAAAATTATAATTACTTTATAAAATAGGTTTTAAAGATCAAAAAACACTATTACGGGTATCGCTTAAATATTTGGTGTTTTTAAATTAGTAAACTATGCGAATTACTCAATTTTAGTCACCAAGTTAGGTAATAGGTACTTCTTAAGCTACCAGATATTACAAAAACAAAAGTGATTTTAAATTATTAGTTACTGATAGAAGAGAAATTTATAGTTTCACTTACGAGTTAATATTTTATAATCGATAAATGTTGAATATTTTATTTAATGTCAACGATATATTGAGATGAAAATATATTTGTCATTTTGGATTATCGAAATTCTTTACCAAAAATCCAGTAAAAGAAATATGAACTTAAATGTTTCAAACCACAATAATAAAGATTTAATTATCAAAGTTGACCAATTTCAGTAGCTAGTTCATTGGCAGCTTCTAACGGCACGATATATCGTATCGATTTTAGTAAACGCTCTCTACGATCCTCCTCCTTCCGTCTCCCACCAATACCCATAATAATGAATTCGTTTACGCACAGCCTGTCGGAACCATACATCCAAAAGTTACAAATAATTATAGCTGAGTCGCGAACAATCGTTCAAAATTAAGAATAAAAAAGGGTTTATAATTGATTGGATTACTCTTCGCTATCTAAAAATGTCCGAGAATTACGCGCCAAATATTATTGTTACTCGTCGCGTATTGTTGTAACACTTAAAAGCTTGACTTGTACGATTCAAACGTTCGGACGAGATGACGTCTCTGTGCTCGTAATAACACTGACTTCCAGCGAAGGCGGATCAGCGCAATTATAGTATATAAGTAACGGTATTGTAATATTTTTCGGTTCATTTGATCAGCCACAGGCGCCGCCGACTACTGTCACCGTGTTACGGTGTTCCAATAATAATAATGATAATAATAAAACCGTAGTCACTATTATATACGTGCATGCGTGTGTTTAGGGTAGTACACGTAAGTCGGGTTTGCGCGCGCACAATACGAATCTAACTAGCTAAACGCCGTGCCGCCAATATAAAATAGGGTGACGGGCGCGGCAGCCGATTTAGTTAACGACAACGGCTGCGCGGCGGCAGTGTTATTAGATTAACAAGGAGGCACCCGCTGCCACCGACCGACAACCCCGTGACGGCGTGCGCAACGTACACACACACACACACACACACATATATATATATATATACACACGCCAGCGCGCGCGCAATGAAATTTGCGTACATTATAAACGAACACTTTGTCGCGGAGCGATTTGCATACGTAAGAGACGCAAAACACACGCAAATAGGTTGCGCGCCGGAATATGAGATGGGCGTGGTGGAATACTCGAAAAACCATCGCGCGTCTCCTACATAATAATACGTCGTTTAATACGATCGCGTGGTTTAATCACCGACTACCGGTCACCCATCCGTCCATCCGCGCGTGTCGTCTGTGCACGTATCGCGTAAGTACCCGTAACGACTTATACGATACCCTTCTATCCTTCACCGAGACACACGATTTTCTTATCTACTCTGTCACGTGGGTATACGAGTGTAACGAGATTTAGATTTACGAAGAGACGTGTGAAAGAAACCTTAGGTACAAACGTCGGATTTTTTTTTAATAATATGTATACGATAATAATTATAGTGACGGCCAATGACGACTATTCTAAAAATATTCGCATCCTTTCCCTTTAACCAAAAAATAAATAAAAGATTAAAAGACGAAAAATAACGATTCAAAATTGTATCTGTATTTATAGTATGTGTATTTATTGTGCTCTGTTCAGAAAAATTGTTACGATATTTCATCATAATTCTATTATCACGATCACTCACCGTAACTCGTATGATTTTCGAACCTTTTTTCTATCAATATCGTTTGAAGCCTTGTTTTAATTGAGTTTAACTTCGAAAAGGATCTTTCCAAAAGATGCATGTCACGAGTCAAGTTAATACAATCATAAGACTAGTAGTTATTGCTTGGAAAATCACGAGCTATTTGGCCATATCGAAAAACTGAATATTGTTTTAACGCTTTTCAAGTTAATAGATATTATGTATTTACGGTTTGAAAATTTCATTCTTTTTTTCTATCAATTCGCTTTTTTGAATAGTTTAAAAATACTTTTTCTGAATCACGTATGTCAGTTGATACCTCGAAGTTTCTTCACTAAAGTCGTCGTTTTTCAAATTTACTGTATATTTGTCAGGAACAAGTAGAAATTCATTTTTTAGTGTAATTCGGTCAATACATTTTACAAATAGGAAATAAAATTGAGCAAAAAAATTATTCGACAATGCGTCGGGATTATTTTTTATTTGGTATATCTCGGAAAAAAAGCCAAAAGTCATTTTAAATGCCTAATTATTTCTGTATTCAAATATTGACCCTATATTAACCGATATAATTTAATAAATTAGAAATCAAATATCATTTACATTTCTCCTCTAATGGTCTTGCTTGTGTGCTACTATTGTTGTAGGACAGTCTCCACTGATAATTATTAAAAAATATGAAACTACAACTGCATTTAAAATAAGTAGGTACCAAGTTGTTATGTGTATAAAATTATGAGTTTCCCGATATTTTACTATTAATTAATTCTATCTTACGACGATTAATATACAGTTAAAATACGAGAGTATACAGTCATTAATTTACTTAGGAAATAATAAAATTTCTGAAAAAAATTTTAGATGTTAGACTTATTGAGTACTTTTATTTTCTAATATGTTAAATATATTATCAATATAATAATAATAGTAACTATAAACTATAAAGTTATAAATTATATTATTTTCCAAAATAACAATTATTTTAAGCTATTGACAGTTTAATAAAATTATAACATTATTATGTGTGTAGTGAAAGCACTGTACACCTAATAAATATTATATCGATGAGACAACAAATCAAATAAATATTAACAAAATTCCTTTGTTATGTAATAAAGTTTCAAAATAATAATTAGTGTAAAATATTAAAAAATTTTCCATTCATATATATCCGTAAATACGTACCTAATAGTAAGCGTTAAAATAAATATAAATAAGTATTATTTATTATATAAAAATATTAAATTATATATATATATATATATATGGACGTATATTTTGAGAATTAAAGAAGTGGAAAATTATTTTCTATCTTATATAGTTATATGTACTTTTAAAATATAAAACGTTTAGTTATACATGTTAAACATTTCGTAAGTTTAAATACTTGTAGTGATGAAACGAAATATGAAGTCTCTATTTTACCTACATGACTACATAGTAATTTGAGATATGGCAATATATTATAAGTTACGTTACATATACGAAAGATAATGACAATTTCCCAAACAAATAAATAAATCATAACGTCACCGATTTGTATAATTTTTATTACGTTTATTTCTCAGTAAAACTATTACAACGTACAAAAACGTCTTCACGTAGAGACCCCTACAAATTTAATCGATTTTTCATTTTATAACTGTAAATATTAATTTCCTTCGATTTTGAAATATATGTTTTGCATTCGTTGTACCAGAGAGTTACCAAAAATATTCCCTGCAACATATTACAATGACAAATGCAATAGATATAACAGTACATACACGCATACACACGCGCACACATATTAATATAAAGATACACATAAGCATAACGTAATATAATAATGATTTCGAGCTTTCTTGTCCGACGGCACAATAGAAGAAGTCTTGTGTATAGAAATACATTGAGAGGAACGAGGACGAAGAAGCGAAAAGAACAGGGGACATTTGGTATAATTCGTGACTCGTGTCTTGGAAAAAAAAATGACAATTCTCTCCACGGTTATTAGCACGAGACTCGACAGCACATGCCCATTGTCCAATACCTGACTGCCTAGGCCACCAAACTCATCTCTCTCCACGGTCAATCATCCGATCAATATTTATATCGTATTACCGCCACGGCAATTATTTTGATTACACTCAAACCACTAGCCAGCGAAAATTCTATAAACGCTATCAACGACATCATCATCACTATTGTACACTCCTTATATCCACTAAAAATGCGCCTTCCTCCGTTACGTTTTATCCGGTACAAAACACGATATTTCATTGTACCTAACTATTTCAACCCAGAAATTACTACTTTTTTCTAAAGCGAGAATACAATATAGGTATATACGTACTCCTAATATTATATTTAAAGATTACGCTCGCAACAAATAATAGACTTTCAACCAATTTAAATAGGTAATTTGATCACCTAATAAAAAATTTCATACGCACGTCAAAAATTACATATTTATAAACCGTAAATCAGATAATAATAATAACAATAATTACGAAGTAATATGTTTATGTATTACACGCTTTTTACGCGTGTATATTCTTTTTTGTTTACATCAAACGTCGTTTGATTCGTCCAAAGTCCCGTGGCAATAATTATTATTGCATTCTTGAATTACGAAACAGTAATATAAATGTATATGCGTCATTCATACTGAGTACATAAGAGTACACTGTCATTTTTGGGTCGCGGTTAGTTGCCGCGCCGGTAGTTTTTAAACTAATAATAATTCCGTGTTGACAATATCTCAATAGCCACAAAATTTGATTATAATTCGTGGATATAATAATGATAATAATATTTTCATCAAACAAATCCGGCCGACATCGCTTTAAAGCGAATTAAGAGCGCCTGGGGGCTTGTTATCATTACAAAGAGGAACTTAGGGGTGAGAAGAGTTTAAAACACTACCCGACTGATTGCCAGGACCCATGAATAAACCTCGAGTTAACCGAGTTAAAGGCGAGGAGAGGGTTTTAAACATTCCCCCCTTTCTCTTTTTATTTTTGCGGTTTCAATCAGCCACCCGCGAAATAGGGGGACGGGATTTGTTAAACACACACGCGCGCGCACGCGTATTCGACTTAAGTTAATTTGGATAACAAAGGTGCACTTCTCCGCCCTATGTGTATGTATTTATTTGTGTGTAAAACTAAATAAAAAAATCAAATAAAAATGCAAAAAAAACAAATCGTATTTACAACTGGCAGGGAGAGTTTCGGATCATCGATTTCCATCAAATCGACAGCGGTCAACTCGTCATGTTTACTAGACCAAAATTTTTTACTGTAAAAAATAAGAAAACGAACTTCTAAAATATGTGTTTTTAAACAATACGAAATGATTCGTAACACAAAATTGCTAAAATAACGTTTTATAATTATTATAATTCTGTATTTTATTGACAAAATAATTTCTATTTTAAAATAGTTATGCTTTTGTCGTAAAATACGATTAAATTTAATTTATAAAATTATCCAATTGATTCAATAATTGCCTCTTTAAGAGCGACTTTCTGTGATTAACCAAATAACAGTCATAACAAAACAAACAAATATATACTTGAATGCCTAATATCTAATAAATAGTGAATACATGGTATTGACCAAATCTGAGTATTCAATAAATTCGATCCGTCTTAATAAATAATATTTTAACAAATGAAAATAATATCGAATGATTCAAAACTATATATATCATTACGCTTGTTCCGAAATAACTTCTAAGAATATAATTTCTAAAAACTAATTTCATTTTGTATTTGACACACTCGTATAGCATACATACAAAAAGTTGGGCATTTTCCCCTTAGAAGAAAGAACAATAAATAATTGTTGACACCGCCAGGAACACATGTGGTAGTTGTCCCGGGGGACGATTCTCTTGCAGCAATACATTATAGTTCCTGGTAGCGGTAGGAAATATTAGTATTTGGAATATGATAGGTACACGATGTCATAAGCATTTTTCAAAAAACAATATCGGGACCGTAGCCAAGCAAACGAAGATAAATTAGTCAGTACACAAACAGATTCAAGTTACTTAAAAGCATTTTTAAAACCGAAGTTCGATTACAACTGTACACAGACCTTTTCCCATTCGCTCGATTATTATACCGATTAATAAATAAGGGAGATGTATTATTAATACCAACATGGCTAGCAAGACTGTTTGTACAACGTAAACGGCCAAGTCGCCAAATGAAAGTCGCAAGGGTGCTTAGGGGACGAAAATGTTTACTCAGTAGAGGATTAGGATAGACGTTTTTGATTAAACCGAACGTATTTATGTAGGGGCCATGGAAACGGTTTCTATTTGAGGGATAACGATATGATTTTGGGCATTTAATGAAAAAATACACAAACTGGCCGGAATATACTATTAGTTTGGCGAATATATATATATATAAGTACCTGCAATTTAAAAAGAGAAAATATACGATATTATTTCCATTTTATTTTTCAGGAAACTCAGCTCGAAATAGATCTCCTAGTACCGTGGCCATGGAATTGTTTGAACAACACCAAGGCACACACATACTTCAAGTAAGAAATAATAAGTTCGAAATATAATCGGTACCTATGACCACCATTTTTTAAACGTTTCGTTATTCTTGTAGTCGTTGGATGGTTTTGCATTTGCATTAGCTGCCGACGGACGATTTCTATACATATCAGAAACCGTATCCATCTACCTAGGACTCTCCCAAGTAAGTGTTTCGAAACACGTCGTGTTCAATGCAAATATAAAACTATATCGGTTATGCAATATTATGTATATAACTCTGTGTGTGTATGTGTGTGTATGAAAGTGCGGGTATGCTTGCTATAAAATATAAGGGCTATATACAGTTACGCTTGTAATATTTGACAAATATATATATATATATATATATATATATATATACATACAATTCTGAAGTCCTCACTTCCCGTACCTATAACTCCCCTTCGGAAACCGCACGTTAATCGGACAATGTTAATTGTGCTCGACGCGGTTTTACATGAAACAATTGGGAAACACTTTGCTCCCCCGTGAAATGTTGCGTATATATATATATTAATCCAATTTCAACTAAACGACGATATGATTGCATAATTAGTTAAATACACGGCCGTACGGTTGGGAAACCCGATATGCGAAACAATACACAAACGTAATTAAAACAAAACGCTATCAACATAGCAATTCTTTGGTGTGGGTATACGCACACATTTTAACTTCCCGACATTAATCGGAAATTCGATAACTTTTTCGAATTGTTCTTTGGTACGTATAAATTACGGATAATAATTGGCATAACGTTGTCGTCTTCAGCCGCTACGCTCTTTTCATCGAATATAACATTAATTTAACGTTGCGACGACATTAAAACAGTTTTCCTTGTTCCCTAGTTATTTTTTTTTTAACGAAATAGCTTCCGATCTATTCATCGTTATAATATGATATAGGTTTTTTCGTGTAACGCGTTACCTATTGTTTTCAGACATATTTTATTTTCTGTATTCTCGGTCGCCGACACCTATATGTATAATATACAATACACTTTATTCGCGCTCGTGTACATTTATGTATTCTCGAAAGAAAAATAAACGTTATTTCGTCATCGAGGGCACGTCTACATGAAATCGTTAACTGCTAGAATTATGTCTCATCATCCCCGCTCGTACTTCACTCGTACAAAGCTCGCGATTCTCGTAAAAACATTACACGCACAATATTACATTACATTATTATTACGATCATTATCGAACTGTAACCATACCGTATACGCGCGTCATGTCTCTATAAGTACTATATTACACTGGCCAGGGGGCTGTATAATTTGCTCAAGTGAAACGCGACGCGAGAAACAATCGTCGGTCATGGAGACCGCCTTTGCCGCCGTCACACAATCCTAGCCGTTGTGTGTACGGGACCACGTCAAAAGCGCAAAAACCCTGGGTCTCCCCCGCGTCGTCAGCCTTTGCCGGCATGGCTATTGATTGTGTCGGACGGGCGAGACACACACACACACACAAACAAAACCAGAGAGAGAAGGAGAGAAAGAGTGAACGAGAGAGAAAGAGGGAATGTGTATGGTTCAGAATTACGAATGAGGAACACGCTCGCACGGCTCAAGTGTACGTGAGTCGAATTCGAGTCGATCCGGAACCCGCGCCCGCACGACCTTTAAAACCCGTCAATCCTCCGCTTCCCCCTGCCTTCCACCCCCGACCATCACCTACGCGCTCGTGTGTGTGTGTTAAGGGGAAGTATAGGGGAAGTATAGGGGAAAGGGTGTTTGTAGACCATGCGCACAGCCCCGTAGACTAAATTAACGTTGTACGAGACGGTAACAATGATGAACGACCCGGAGAAGATTTTTCACTAAGTCCGAATAGCGTTTAATTCCCCTCGTAACCGCCCACGGTCCAATATCTCGAGAGGCTTTCGAACGCCCCCGAAAACAGTGGTTTTCTTTTGGACTTGTCTATGTCTAATACACACGACAATGCATTCGTTTTTCAGGTAGAGATGACCGGTAGTAGCGTGTTTGACTACATCCACCAAGCCGACCATTCCGAACTGGCCGAGCAATTAGGATTGGGGCTGTCCCAAGGCCAAGGGATGGCGTCACCGTCTCCCAGCAGTGCCGGCTCCGAAGAAGGGAGTTCCAACGTGGGTACGGCGAATCCCGACGGTGAGTTTCTCCTTCTCCTCCTTGGTCGGTCCCTTGTTCGGACAACGCGGCTACGACTGCGGCTGCGGCTTCAGTACACTTCGCCGCGCGTTTCACGTGATTAGCCACACGCTCACCCTGAGTGTTTTTTATTGCCCCGTCACGCCGCATAGAACACTGAAATGCAATCCAATTTATAACTGAAAACTAAAAAAAAAAACGAAATAAAAAACATCTAGTCCGAGGGAAAAATTAGTTTGGTCCTTTTTAGTTGCAACGCTTGCTCCGATAGTGCGTGACGGAGTATTTTTACGAATTGATGTGAGGGCCAATGATTTTTAGACCCTATACGAGCGCACACGATTTCGAACATTTACCTCCGGTACTTCAACGAACATATTTATGTTAAAATCGAAAACTAATAACATTTAATACGCGTTTGTTTAATTCCGTCGAAATCGTTCTCGAAATCCGTGTAGCTATTTGTTAGCTCATACATATAACGTGTGTATAAAAAATAAACGTGTAAAAGTCTAATCCTTTTTCACACACTGACCACTGATTGTGTGCTTATTGTTTGGAACATTATAATATCGTATACCAGCTCCATGGAGTACAAGGAAACATGGATCATTAATCTGGCCACAAATAATCGTGACTTCACTTCTCGATCGTATATATATATATATATATATATATATATATATATATATATAAAATAAGATTATATTTCAAAACAGTGTAACCAATAACACGTTATATATACATATACATATAAATTAATTATTACGCATTTTGTATTCGGTTATTTTTAGTAATTAAATAATCGATATTTTTCGTATATAATATGCATAAAACTGTTACAAAGCTAAGAAATAAAAGTTTGTTTTAAACTTGGTCACAAATAATAGACGTATTAATTAAACAAATAATTTCGTTCGATTTAAGTTTTAACAATAGCGCTATAAGTACATTGTAATATATTTTCAGTTTCGTCGGTGATGTCACTGTCCAGCACGAACGCGTACAAAGGCTTGGACAGAGCGTTTTGCATTAGAATGAAGTCCACACTAACAAAACGTGGTTGCCATTTCAAATCCTCTGGATATAGGGTGAGTACACACATAAACATTCGCGCGCGCACACACGCACACACACACATATATATATATATATATATATATTTCTAATACGGATATTATTACTACCGTAATATAGGGTGTGGGAATTATCCATTTTCGTTCCATTTTCTTAGTAATATACGAACGCCATTACTTCGAGGGGAGATGTGTAATTTTCAAACCAAAATTGAAGTAAAGGGTTGATGGTTGTATGATTATAAAGCTTAAAACAACCCGCAAATGAGTGCGTCATACTAGAAACATCCAATGACCAATATATGAATGCCGATAAATCGTTAACCACGGCAAACATAAGATTTATTTAAAGCGATTTTATAATTTTAATTGTTGTTATTTCGATCAAACTTCGTTGCGTTCCTTAGGTGCGAAATACGAGTACTATAGATACTCGAACAGCGTATAAAATACGAATGATCGTTTGGATATGACGAAAAAAAGGGGAATAAATGTAATGAAGACGGGAAATTACAAGGGTTGAAGAAAAACTCGACCCTAAATATAAATGATGATTCATTGAATCCACCAAAAATTAGTAGTTTTGTTCGAAATACTTGTACCGTTTTTAATTGGATACCCTCTTGGAGCACCCGAAGCGTTTTCGGTCCGATTTTGACAATAAAGGATACAATAAAGGTTTGACGAAATAAATTAAAACGACCGAATGTCTTAAGGTTTTTACTTTTCCGTTTATTTATTTACTGCGCAAACGTTGGTCGTTGGACAGCTAAAATTACTGTATGTGTACGTACACGGAACACATTACCAACGACGCGTATATAAATTTCGTCCTTTAGCAGTTAGTTATCGCCACATAGAGTTGACCACTGTGTAAGTGTATAATGTGCGTGTGCGTGCGTGTATATATGTATATGTTTTCATATGGGCGACAATGGCAAAGAGAAAGCTATTCAAACGATGATAAAATAACAACGTTTATATTATATATAACGAAAATAATTTATAACATAGAACGCTTAATAATGCCGTTGCATAAGTAGTTTTTTTTTAAATAGAATTAAACGTTATTATTATATTATAAATATAATATATTATTATATTATATTATATTTATTAAAATAAAAAAAACTAAACATATTAGACGAACGAAATCTAAATACTAATATTTGTGGGTACCTACAATTATTACATGGTCGACCGTTCGCTACAATTGTGTGCCCATATTTTTTGTGGTATATTTTTTCCCTTTTGATTTCTGGTCGATTTCCGACGGACTAACAATAACAAAATCGATTTAAATAACCATGGATAATTATACCTAGGTCTCTAGACTGTGGACAGAAAAGAACTCGACGATTTCGTTTCTCTTTTTTATCAATTGAACAATGCTAGATACATTATTATATACGCGTATGTACGAACGATTTGGATTTTATGGACGAATAGTTTTGATCAGTTTTTTTTTACATCAACCCTTAATGAGCCTAATTAATTAGGCTACCATGGTTCCATGAATATATAGCTATGTTTTTAACCCCGATAAGTGTGCACCGAAAGAACAATAGAAATAACAATTGAATAACGATAATTGTGCGTGTCGTGCGGTTGATCTTTTTGTTCCGATTTCGTGTAGCCACGCGGTATAGAGTGAATGACGACAAGCAGACGTTTCACTATTTAGTATTCAACTAATATACAAAATTCGATTCACGCAGACACGAGAAAAAAACAATTTTTAGTCGGAAGCGTCGACAGAAGAAAAAAAGTAATAATAAAAAGACCACATTACGAGTAAACGTTTAGAGTATAGTAAAACGAAAATTGAATGACCGAAGTAGGCAGCCGGTCGGCGTATGACCGTTGTCAGGATGTACAAATCATAACCAGTGATCGTGCGATGAGTGTACAAGAGAAAAACGCCTCTGGTGCTGAGAGGTTGTTTTTTACCTCCTTCTTTTTTTATGTCATTTACGTGTCAGAACTGTTGATGTCGCGTTAACCACTGTTTTTTTCACACGCCACTAACAGCCGTACGTTATATAATATATCATACGGTGGTATGATGAAGGCGATAAAAACTCGTCAACAATACCTTACAATATATATATAATAACAAACCGACCATTAGTTTTTAATTTGCTCGGAAATAGGATTTTTTCGCTCTCAAAACTCGCAATATTCGACTTTTTTTCTCGTATTCAGGTGGTGCTGTTGATCTGCAGACTAAGGCCACAGTACACGTTTTCGCACAATCGAAAATGTGCGCCGCCGCTGTTGGGCGCCGTATCTCTGGCCATCGCTTTGCCGCCTCCCAGTGTGCACGAAATCCGACTGGAAACCGACATGTTCGTTACCAGACTGTATTTCGACTTCCGAATAGCTCATTGCGAACCAAGGTAATTTCGGTTACGAAATACGGATCGGGATAATATAACGGAAGAACTTTAATCGTATTCTATTTCTAATTGTACGAACGTATTCGTAAATTGTAAACAATTACGAGACGAACGACGAACGAAAGTTAGGGTAGTACGAAATTCAAAATATTTAAACACGCTAACAAATTATTCATTACCACACAGGGTGGCGGAAATACTAGATTATACAGCAGACGAATTGACTGGCATGAACATGTATACCCTGTGCCATGGAGAGGACGTGGGGAAACTCCGAAAATGTCACTTAGACCGTAAGTACAATAATATTGTCGTACATATCTACCGCAATTGTCGTTACCTATTACAATTTCCGCGCAGTATATATTTTACGTACACGCTGGGTAATAGTAGTAGTACATAGGCGGAATATAAAATACACGCGCAAGTTTATGGGTGGAGCTGATAAATGGTGATTACCCTACTACAGCCTATAAATAGGTACCTACGTTAGTATATATATATATATATAGAATTTCATTACCTACCTACTGTAATAATTTACGTAAACAGGTATAAATGGCGGCCATTTATTACTATTATTATTATACGCAATCGTAATTGAATAACGACCGGAAGAGTACATAATCAGTATTCAGAACAGTGATGTACACTAATCGTATTCGTTTTCACCGAATTATCGTACCTACACAACTCCTCGACTCTAGGCTCTAGTTGGTGGACGACGATAACATCTTTATAACGTGGCCACCGGTAATGGCTAGTCCGGCGAGTGGTAGGGCGGAGCTTCCGGTGCGATACCTGTTCGGCATATTATATTTCAACAGTAATGCCGCTCGCGTATGTATAGCGTATAACGTTTATATACAAACTGGTCATAATATGACAAATCTGTAGAGGGACGCAACGTTTTATACTACACCTGGGGTGCGTATGTGAGTGTGCTTGTGTATGTTTATATACACGCATTTAAGTTTTATTCGTTTTCCTGTGTCCAAAAAAGACGATTGCAGGAAACAAAAGAGAAATTTAATGGATCTTCTCTACATTGGTCATTCAGAGAGAGAGACAGAGACAGAGAAACAATGTCCATTTCATCATATATAGTAATGTTGAATGGGCTGAATACTTAAATTATAGCACCGCCGTCTTCCCAAAAACCTTCGTAAATATTCCACGTGAGTCGCGTACAAGTGGCTTTCGGACAATAATACAAATCGGATGTTATATGAATTATTCGTGATGTGTCCGAAGACAATGTCTTATATACCTACAACCGTTTCCATTTGTTGACTTTAGATCTGAGTAGAGGCGCATTCTTATGACGACAATATCACGCGATAAGTATAAATGGACTTCCGTGTTTTTTTTTGTAGTTCGCCTCTTACACGCGTAGTATGGTATTTATTATAAGTCGCTCGGATTTTACGAAATTTGAAAATAAACTTAAAGTTGAAAATCTCCCCGGAGAAAAGGCAACCTAAATTCGTAAAATATACGCATAGGTACCTGTAGAATATACAAATATATAAAACGAACGAACGAATTGTGCCCTATTTATCGGGCTACAATATCGTAATAATCGTTTTTTGTCGACAATAATTTAACAATATACGTATCTACTTTCACGAATTAATATTAACGTAAAAATAAATCGCTTCGTAAATCTAAACGGACAAATTTTCGAACATTTTTCTATCACCTGCTGCCACGTACGTATTGTACGTTCGATTTGGTTAAGCAAAAAAAAAAACAAACAACCCCTACCAATCATCAATTATCTAACACGGCGATCGATTGGCATTTTTGATTTTAGTTATCAACAAAGGGCAAATGATGACACACTACTATAGGGTGATGAATAAGAACGGCGGTTACACTTGGATGCAAACTTGCGGTACGGTCGTATGCAACTCGAAAAACGCCGAAGAACAGAACATCATTTGCGTCAACTACGTGGTCAGGTAGGTCTCAAATATTAACCCCGCGCCAATTAGGCGTGCCCCGGTCGTTTCGTATTCAGCACATTCACGAAACTACATATACGCGTGCATATGAAATAAATAAAGGAACGGAAAAAAATACGCGTAACGTTATAACGTCGTACACTACGTCCGCGGAATATTGATCGCGATGTGTATATTATTATGTCATGACGGTTTTTTTTTTTTTTGCAGTGCCAGAGAGTACGACAATTTGATAATGGACTGTTGCCAACTGGAAGAGCACATTAGGCAGAGGGCGGTGAAAAGAGAGGAGACGGGCGGCAACGACCCGGAGAACGGTTCGCCCGATGGCGATGGTGGCGGTAAGTGTACGCGCCGACGTATACTAACGTTTATAATGACGCGACGGTAACCGCACGTGTTATGGGGACGAATGGCGGTGACGCGTGATCGGTGGATGTTTGAACACGACATTATCATCGGTTGTTTTGTAGACGGACGGGGTGGAAACCCTAGAAGAGATCATCTAACACCGGCCGACTTGGACGACGGGCAGTCGGCGGACGGACACGGCGACCCGACCAGAGGTCGAAATCACGTGGACATTACCCAGCTGAACAATACGCCCCCTGAACGTCTACAAGTGAGTGCACATTGATAGACTCGATCACGTGGTATTATTGTCGTTCTAAATAGCTCGGGTGCCGCGCGAGCCATTAGATTACTATTACTATTATTATTGTTGTATTATTGTTGACCGGTCGGCGATAGTCTCGTCGTCATTTTAAACAAATTTCTCCTCGCCACGTTTTGTCGTCCGGTATACGTACCTATTCTTATATGTCGCGTTATTTTTATCAAATCGATACTATAAATGTACGCGCAGTGATGAAATTCTTTCAAAAATAAATGTAATTTGTATTATTACAAATAATTTGGTTTTCAACTTTTTCCTACTCTCCTCGACGATCGTACAATTTTTAATTTTAAAATTTTCGTTACTTGACCCTAGGGCCGGCCGACACCTAAAAACGTCTAAAATGTAGAAAACAAATTTAATTATACGAAATAATTATTTCGTACTTAAACGTACAATATATATTATGATATACCAAACACGATTATTATACCTTATATTCGATCGACACCCTAATATATAACTCGTAAATGTTCAAAAACGTTTATTTAGTTATACGTTCTATTATCAAATTAGTTTTACAATATTCTACGCAACTGCAAAGTATATATATATATATATATGTATACTGTACTGGGTTTTTATCGCCACAAATTGAAAATTAATAAAAATAACGAAAAATAACTATAGTTATGAAGCGAAGTATTATTAAAAACGAAATTATTGCTGTAATGATCACCATTGACTGAATGATGGTCAACATCGTCAAATCATTAGGCTATAATGTACGAATTTGATAATTAGTAGTAAAATACGAGTATTTGAAAACCGATAATACTTTTGGTAACTCTTTTTCAAATTTAAATATCGAAAAAGAAAGACCAGCGAGAGATAATGTGCTCGTCTTTAAATTTGACCACGAATCAATAGTAAATAACGTTAACATAAGAAAAAATTAACAAACTTTCGGCGATCACGCATTTAGTATTTATGCTCCTGTACGTCTCGGACAGAGTTTTCAATTCTAACGTTTGATTATTACCAACAGACGCGTAATTGAGAATAATTTAAATAGTTTACCGTCTCTTATCTTAGGCGTGGGTTAAATATATGTATGAATATCGTTCCATACTTGTTGAAACACTCCGTATGTTTAACTACACTGTAGAATATTACGTTATTCGACTCGTTTCCGTTGATTTGGTATGATGCGACGCCGTGTACGAAAACAATACGACGACGATCGTATGTTCAATTTTGGAAACATTTCCGTCGATTGCAGAAAACTGATGCGTCCATTCATGGATCAGTAGTGCCGTATTTCCCAATAAACAAAATGAGCCCGTGTTTTCAGCGACGCTTTTACAGAAACGACAAAGGTTCGATGAATTTATCGAATATATTAATGTAACAAAAAAGACGAAAAAATGAAAATAAGAAATATTACCGTACGTTTTAGTAGCCATTGGAAAGGTAATATTCAAATCAACGTTCGTTAAAAAATATCGTCCAGAAGACAAATGAGTTACATTTTTATAACGATTTGAAGAAACCGTTTTCTTCGGAACGTTTACATTTTTGGTCACACACACACACATAAATATATTAATAATCGATATATATTTTATTGATCATATTTGTGTGTAAAACAATCAAATTTAAACGACGTATACTTTAACAATATTTAATCCGAGTAAAATATAAAGGCAAATATATATTTATTTTTATTTATAGAAACTAATATAATATACATACTCTTTTAACTGTTCGTGTAGGAACTATTCCCATTCCTCATTAAATTATGCTCGTGATGTCTTGTGCTCCGTTGCAAAGTTAAAGGAGAGGACGGCAGCAGTCGTGGTGACTAACTATGACGATGATGAGTCATATTTCGATATTTCCCGTGTGTACGAAACGCTATTTATATCAAATATTATTACTCATATTATAAACGTAAATAGTATTATAAATTAAAATTTCGTTTTTTTCGTAATATCCGAATATCTATAATTTGTCTATAGCCTATAAATAACTGTTGAATGTTAAAAAAATTAACGTTGGAAGTAAGTATCTACCTCGTAACTACGTATGGTTGGGATGTCGAACGAACGTTCTTTAATTCTGTTGGTAAACAATAATACATTATTCCGAGGATAAAATATCGAAAATTATAAAACCAAAATATTTAAGAAGAAAACCGCATTTTCGAGAAGTTTTACTTGTCCAATCGAAATGTTTGTACAACGCGGCTGTAAAATTGTAGTAAATTAATATACGAAATTAGACAAGATGAAAAATTTCAAATTGAATTTACAACTCGAAACGTCAAAGTTTGTATACAGTTGACGATCATTGGAATGGAATCAAAGTTTTAAAGTTGGCCAATATTGATGGATCGACGAATCAAGAATTGAACGGTTTTTTTTTTTTTAACACGGTGCCTAAATACCAAAGTATTCGATGAACGATAACGCTTAGATTCGATCAGTTCTTTATCGAAAATAATTTTCCTTTTAGAACAAAATTTATTGAATACTAGAATTTCGAATAATTCTGTTTAAGACTTTGGAATAATGTTTAACGACAACTTTTAAATGTTGTACCATAAATAATTTACTATTTGAACGTCATAAAGCGTGTCGTGGTACGCTTATCGAAAATATGTTTACTTTTACGTATTATTGATTTATATAACGTGTCGATATTTACGGTTTGTTTCAGTTGAACAACAACAACAACAACAGTGTAGGGATACAACCGAAAAAACTGAGCAATGACAAACGAAAAGCGCACAAACGGAAGATCGCGGAGTTATTGCCGCGGGACGAGGAGAACAGCTGCTGTAGTGGCTCAGAAGAAGACGTGACGGGCAGGAAACAGCATTTCTCGAGCCTGAGCCCGGCGTCGTCGTCGTGCCAGTCTACTTTGCCGCCCAGTCCGGCGAAAACCAACAGCGGGACCGGTGGCGACAAGAGACCGGCGAACGATCCGAATGCCGTAAAAGAACTCGAGCACGCCATGTCTAAACACCTGCCGCCGGTTGCGGACAAGACGTCGACGGTTGCGGCGCCCGTGCAAACGCACCAACCGACTGACTTCAGCACGGACGCGCTTCTCAAACAGCAACAGCAAAAGAGCACGATCCAATGGATCGGTACGCAACACCCGGGACACCATCACCATCAGCAGCACCAACAGCACCAGCACCAGCAGCAACTGAATGTTCAACACCAGCACCATCACCATCAAACCTCCGGGCCTCATCACCATCAACACCACTTACATCACCACCAACACCATCAGGGTGGTGCGCACAGCCTGCAGTCGCCGCACCAACAGCAAACCGGCGGTGCCGGCACGCTGCCGGCCTCCGCGCTACTCCGACAGATATACGCGAACCGCGAGTCCGTCATCAGGGCGAACGTGCACGCGCCCAGGTCACCGGGCGGCGGCGTTGGTATCGGCGGGGCCGCGGCGTATTATGCCGGCGAAATGAGCACATTGCCGACGCCACCGGGCAGCGAAGGCGGCTACGGCGAGCAACAGTTCGGGGGGCCGCAAAAGAACGAATTCGGCGGTAGTCTGGTGGTGCCACCACCGTACAACTACGCGGATTACCACACGGCCATGACGCCTCCGTCGTCCGTGTCGCCTCGGGACAAGCACCAACAGCAACATCAGCACCAGCAACAGCAACCGTACGATTTATACGGACCGCCACCGCCGTCGTTATCGGCCGCGGACGCGTTGTTGATCCGTCAACAGCACCAACAACAACAGCAGCAACAACAACAACAACAGCAGCAGCAACAACAACAACAACAACAACATCAGTACGGACATCGCGCGGAAGTCACGTCGTCCACGACGGCCGTTCCTCCGCCGGCGCTACCGCTGAAACCGCAACCGTACAATCCCGCGCCGCTAGATCACTACGACCATCAGTCATCCGCCGCCGCGGCCGCAGCCGCCGCGTTTTATCATTCGGCCGCCGGTTTTCATCTGTACCATCCGTCCGCCGCCAAGTCGACTATGTGTCCCGGGCCGCCGCCGCCTCCGCCACCAGTGTACGCCGCCGCCGACTCGCTGAAAAACCATCATCACAATTGGTACTCCACGCCCACTTAGTGTTGTTAGTCTGGGCGCGGCCCCGTTTTGTCCGCCGAAATATTGATCCTGTGCCCGTTCTAAACCCCCCCTCGTCCCTTTGTTTCTGTCAAAAATTAACAAAAATGTTCTCGAACAAAAAGAAAACGCCCCGGAAATTCTCGCGCACACAATCTACAAAAAACTATATATATATACATATATATACGAAAACGACGAGTATTGTTCATTTGTCGTTAAACGATTTGCCTACGTTTCAATTAAATTACGTTCTCATTACACGAATATAACGCTCGTTCGCCATCGTACGTTTAAATATTTTTAAAACGGGTACGAACGGTTAGTGTTCTAAATGAATTTCGCGACGTTTTTTTATACTCGTCGCCACAGTTGTTGTCTTAGTCGGCTGTTATGTACTTAACAATATAATAAACCGTCTATCCCTCTCGAATCCGGCGACAATTCGGTAAGCGTATATTTCCGCTGGTACGTCAAATACGAAAATTATTTAGTTAATCTGAATCCGTTAATTTAATTTCGAAACCTACAGTTTACCAAATATGTTTTGGCAGAATCGGGGAACGTGCAGTATTATTTTAACCGACGAAAACGGACTACACGTTTACGGACGTTAATCTCGTATACATACCTTTTTCTATAATACACGCGCTGTGTATGTATATATGTAATGTGTGCGCGCGTGCGTGTGGTTTTATTTGATGTTGCTACATTCGTTTGAGACTGTAATATTGTCATTTATTCTTGTTTAAACTACTTAAATGCAATGTGTGTATATATATATATATAACGTTGACTTTGTAAAATCTAACCAAAGCCTGTACCGTGTATGCAACATGCAGGTATGTACGCGCAGGAATTCTAGGGACAAACTATATAATTTAACGTATTATGTGAGGATCGATAATCCTTTTTAAGAATTTTAACCAAAGATTGTTTT
>JAIPRN010003279.1:0-22588 GCA_025469175.1 Geopemphigus sp. TES_GeoC_2020 | reverse complement strand
AAGGTGGACGAGAAAAAAACAAAAAAAAAGGAAAAAAAAAAAAACAAAAATTTCGCGTCTCCCGGACGAACACGAAACGAAAAAAAAACGGCGATCCCGCGCGACCTTATGCTCGTTAATATTTTATACTTCATAGACAGTGTGTGTGTGTGTGTGTGTGCGCGCAAGCCACCGCTAAAAACGGCGTCTTTGGCGCACCCTCGTCGTCAAAACGAGCAGCCAGCGAGAGGGTGTCTGTGTTGGCCGCGGCCGTGTACAATATATATATGTGTGTGTGTGTGTGTGTGCGTGTTTATAGCGAACAAACGACAACAGGTGGAAGCGGCGGAGGGAACACAGACGCGGCGTTCGATTCGCCCGACGATGGTATAAGTATTCTTTACAGTCGCGTCTCTCGCACACCCCGTGCCGTAATGGCACCACCCCGCCTCCGAACAAATCTCGTCGAATTCGCGTGAAACCCGTTTCGAATAACATAACGCGTACGGCCCCCGTAGACACGACGAGATGCCCTCACCCAACGCAACTTAACCGCGTACATTTTGAAAATCCGCGCCGCCCCGCCCGTTTTGACCCAGAGCCTCCTTGCCAGACGTCTGGATACGATTCGCCGAATCATTCGTTACTACCGCCGTTCAATCGACGGCTGGCCGTATTGTTGAATTATCGAAACAGAAATACACGGGCGCACCGCGTTCGTTATTATCGCCGTAAATTGAACGGTTCAGAAAAAAATAAACGCGCGAAACAATCATCCAACCTCGGTGGTCGTCCGGATAATTCGACGGGAATTTCGTAAGCCGAGCACGGTTTTTTTTTTTTTTTTTATTTTGGTAAGCCTCGAAAAACCTCGAAACGCGGTACTCGGCTGGTACGCACAATACACAACGCGACGCGTATTATTCAACACCGTATGTGCGCGTGTGTGTATTATATAAGAAACAATAATTGTGAGGTATCGTATTATAGCCCGTATAAAAGATTTCCTTCAACAACACCACGCTGGTCGTCGTGTCGTATTCTTTCGTTCAGCTGCAGTACGCGCACACACGCGCGCGCGCCCGACGAAATCCCTTTTCACAAGAAGCACAAAACTGTTTCTTTGTCCGACACGACGCCATCTTGTTTTTGCGAACACACGAAACGAATAAAACGCGTTCGGTCACACATGTGATACGACCATTATAACGACGCGTTATTAAGTTTCCGGCGAGATTAGCGGCGATGATAAATTGGCGATTTTTATTCTCCTCGAATCGAACGTACGTACAAAAACCGAAACACATACAGCCGCCGCCGCCCCTCCTCCTCCCGCCAGCAGAGGTTTTGAAACAGTACGAACGACACGAAGACAAACGTGACTACTACTGCGTGGTTTTAACCGTACAAATTCTACCGACAGCTCGGGTAAAACCGTAGTTGGTTTAACGACGAAAAACATCCGACGACGTTGGTTAACTCGAAATTCGAATAATGTTTTGCCTCGAGACGGCATACGTACGCGTGTATTATATTTATTTATAGATATCGATAACGTTGCGCAGTGCCGAAGCACAGACGCGTCGAATCAACGCGATAACAACGACACGACGACGAAAATAATAATCGGGTTACCGCCAAATTGTTGGCGAAATTTGACGTGCTGGCGGCGGCAATTCGTAAAACGAGTACGATTTGCTTGCAAAAGTAATTCGCACGTGTCGACGATCACGCAACACATCGCACGAATGTGGTGTACACACCTTCGAAGATGACGAATTCCGATAATATACGACCGATAGAAGCTCAAGTCACGTGGGGGCCTATATATATATATTTATACGCTTCACTTACGACGGTTTTATCGCTTTTTCTCGATAATGATTATTAAATACGGCGGTTATCGGAAGCCGATACTATATAATTAAACATTACCGTGGAACGACCGTACTTCAAATTTTCGTGAAATACGATTCGACGACGGATTGTTTACGTATAACGATCGTAATTACGATTTCGAACGGACGGAACACGGAAGGAGTACACAATTTTTCGCCGTTGCCGCTGTTTATCGGAAACCGTCGTTTTATTTCGTCTCGTGTAACAAACTTATTACATAGTCACCGAGGTGCGGTGGTAGGGAGGGGCTTGGGCGAGCGTCGAGTCACGCACGTGTTTTTGACGAACAACGGCGTCGTTGTCGTCGCCGGACGCGCGTCGATGTAATAATAAAAATAACGATAAAATGATAATTCGGAACTTTTGTTGGCCGGGGCACAAACGCAGACACCTCCCCCACCACCACCCAACGTCAATATTATATATATATATATATAAATGCGAGGAGTGCGCGCGAGCGTTGACTATTGTTATATTGGAATCGCAATAACGCCAATTGTTTATTTTCGAGCGCAAAGATAATATAAAAAGAGAACCCTCCGGTGGCGACGGCGGGCGGAGTGTGTACAACAGCACGCGGGAAAAAATATTTGTTCAGGTTTTACCGGTGAGGGCGAAAATAAGGGAGAAAAGGTCCAATAATATTCGTAATGAGAACTTCTGCGGCGATCACAATGTTACACGTAATATACAGTTTAGGTCAGAAGCAAAGGTCATATATATATATATAAGTATCGATAAAAACGTTATACAACGACGAGACTGACGAAGGTAAAAACTAAAAATGTATAATATAAATATACGCGTCGTTTTTCAAACTCTCCTCATTGTGTTAATAACTTCTTCCACTTTCGTCCGTGTATTTTCACACATGACTCCTCTCGTTTTTCTCGGCGTTTTCGCTAATTCATCTATTTTAATAAAATTTATTCCTCGGGCGCGCACTCGAAAAACCTGACGACGACACACACTATAACAACACGATCGTCTATAAATAACAATAATAACAACAATGATACACGGTTTTGTCGTCGTGTTAACTACTTCAACACACCCGCCGTCCTATTCTTCTACTCAACGGCGGCTGACCGAGAGAAGAGCCAAGGCCCTCTTGGTCGTTCGAGTGTTTCTCACCCGCCCCCCCCAACACACACACACTCCCCTTCTTTTCCCGATCGACGCCACAGTAACCGTGTGATACGGTCGCGCGACGACCGAATAGTGGTTCCGACCAATTGAACGTTAATTGGTTTCGGTCGACCGAGAAACTTTACCGGGAGCGTCCGTCCGCGGTGGCGTAATAATGGAGGGGGCCGCCCGCAAACCGACGCGTAAATTTTTCGAGCCTTTACACAAACTTGCCGCCAAACGTCGAACGACCGACGACGCGCGTATGAAATATTATGGCGTAGGCGAATAATCGAAATCCACTTCGTAATATCGGAGGCGACATTTTTTCTTTTTTCCAAACGATACCGATTACAGATACGCGACGATTTTAAGTAATCGGGTACGAAAAACGATATTCGGTTTATGATTATTATATTCGCGCGTAGTTGTTCGAAATTGAACGGCGTGTTTTGGAAAGAAAAACCGTTGAACACGTTCGAAAAGGGCCGTGTCGACAAATATCGTCGTTTTTCGGTAATCTATTCTAGCGTTTACGAGCGAAACGCCACCGGAAACGTACAAAAAACGGCGGTACCGGTCCGTCTACGCACCGGAATGTAAACGACGCGTGTAAAAATACCGATCGAGCAACTCGCGCGCGAACACGAAAATGTTGTGACCATTTTGTTCGACCTAGTACCGCCTCACACCATCATCCACAATGTACGCGTATAGGAAACACGATTATGGGTGGAACGGCGTGGAAAATGAGCGGCGCGACACTGATCAAATAGAATCCAAAAAAACGACGAAAAAACGTAGACGGATAAATAATGGAATGGAACGAACGATAAATGTCGCTGGAAAATACGCGCGGATATGAACCAAAAACGGCGACCGATTACCAAAAACGAATCGTAATGGGAAATTTACGACGAGCAAGCGCGCCGGTCAAGTACTCGAGAAGAAATCGTCGCGACGCATACCGGAAATTCCTGAAATCCGCCGGTGGCCGGAGGCGGCGACGGCGGCCTTCGCTGTCGACCACGCGGCGCGGCGGCACAATCCGCCATGTCGATTCGAGAACACGAGCGCCGTGATTTTCCTACGCGCTTTTTGGCCGACGACCAACGAAATAAATGAATAAATAAATCTCCGCGTTTCTAGGCCGTTACGGGAACTCCGTAATTTCAACGTCCCCACGGGTGGGTCGTCGACGCGGGCCGCGAGTTGTCCGCGGATTTTTCAAAACGGATTTTCAACTACTTGGACGTCAATGAGCGCCCCCCCCCCTACCGGGTCCGTTTTTCACTCGGCGAACGAAAATCGTGTATATATGAAAACAAATCTACATATTTACGGGCACTTTCTACACGCGGTCCCGCCGCCCGGAGCAGAGTGCGCGCGGCGGTCGTGTATGTGAAACTGCTGCCGCGGCGAAACGCAACGACGATAATAAATAATAATAATAATAATATTAATAGACCGCATTTGCATACACATCTCTCGTTCGTGAATACGACGCGTGGAATTAACGACGTGTATAAATATAAAATGTTTCGAAACGAAAAATAAAATAGTACGTTAATTTCGTACGTAAGTTATTGTAATTTATTTCAGCGCGTACTCTCCGCGGTACATACGGGTGTACGGAGTGGTGGGGAGACTTGACACGGAACATCGATGGGACGGTGGTGGTGGCAGCGCGGAGGGATGACCGCTGTGTGTGTGTGTGAGCCCGGGCGGGAGGAGCTCGATAATAATAATTACCGCGCCTATGCGTATCGACGTTTCCCCTCGGAACACGCGCGTTTGAATAATGCATATCCGCCGGAACAACACCTGGTGGCCGATGGCCAGACGACGGTGTGGGGCGGGGGGAGCGCACACGTCGCGCGCGGCCGTGTCGTCGACGGACGGACAGACAGCCATCGACGCGGCGCGTAGCCGAATCACGACGGCGACGTCGCCGTCGGACGTGAGGGGTGGTGGATAAATGTGTAACCCGGCGAGACGCCCGCGGACGATGGACAGATAAATAGATCGAAATTACGTAAAACGAACGTGGCGACGAATGAAGGGGAGGGGGGGACCTAATAAGAATTTGAAATGAGGTGCTCCTCGACGGGGTCGAATACGTATTTCCCCGGACGTGCCCCGCATGCATTTTACATAATTCCGAGCCGGCTATTAGATCAATATGACGCGCGCGTATGTGTGTGAATAACCCCCCCCCGAGTGTATGATATATACACACACGTGTATGTGCGTACGACGATGACGACTCGCGCGCCTTCCACTCGCGACCGTTTTTTTAACTGTCGTCATCGCAGTGCCCGGCATTTTTTACATCCACACCACCACCACCTCCCTCCACACACACACCACGGGAAAAAAACGCGTTTCCTATAAACCGTCGCCGACGATAAATATCCACGCGGAAACGAGGGCCGTACGTTGTTACGGTAATGAGCGGTAGGACAGGGGAGGGGATAGCAGCCACGCTTGGGTTATAATTGAAAAACCGTCGGGTTTACTCACCGACTTGTAGGACCCGATCCACGCAGCCGGTCTCCAGGAGCTTGAGTCCCTTGTAAAACGACAGGTTGTTGTGCTCGGAGTTTTGCGACGACGAGCTGGCCTGCGACACGCGTATCAGCGACGAGTACATGAATATGTCGCGCTCGTTGCGCGGAAACGACCAGTAGATGATCTGCCGCTGCACCGGTTCCGGTATGCGGCTGTACCGTTCCTCGATCCGCTGGAACGGTATGTTCTCGGCCACGATCCGGGCGGTGATGTCCAACAACGTGTCGGGCGACCGGCGGTGCGCCGCGGCACCGCCGGCCGACGACGACCCGTCGTCCCTGCAACACGGCCGTTTGTTCGATACGCCCGCGCCGCGGCTACAGCACGGCCGTTTGCACGACGTCATCGCTACGACGTCGGCGCTACGTTACTACGACTGTGGTGGTAACGGCGGTGGTTACTGTCGTCGTTTCCGGCGATGGTGACGATGGTGGCGGCGGCAGCGGTGGCGGCGGTGGTGGTGCTGCTGCTGCTGCTGCTAATGACGGCGGCTGCGGCTGCTGCTGCTGCTGCTGCTGCTACTACGGTGACGTTACGGCGGTCACGCATCACACGTACGCATACACAGTGGACGACGAGACAACGACAGCGCGCGCGGCGCACGGAAAACTGGACGACGGTGCCGCGACGGTAGTACGACGCGTCGGTCGACAGGCGCTTTTCGGTCACGGGAACGTGCACGGTACGTGGCGCGGCGGTGGCGGCGACCACCGCGGACGGGAATGAAAAACGACGATTTCCCGACACGCGCGTAATAGTCTCGCCGAGATGGCGACGGACACGCACGAACGGCGGGTAGTATAAATATAAATCGCGCGACCCGCGTAATTATCGGTATTAGTGGAACATTTCCCCGGCGGCGGACGGACGATTTCGCGGCGCACACACGACGGACACGGAGCCGAACGAAACAACAATAATAAATATCACACAATATGCGCGCACACACACACACACGCGCGCACGTACACACGCCGCACTCCGCACTCTACGCACGCACACGACACGACGTACCGACCGCGCCCGTATCTCGTTATACACTGAACACACAACGAACGCGACTGTGGCGTCGGTGGCGGTGGCGGTGACGACGGCGGCGGCGGCGGTGGCGATAGTGGCGACGGTAGTGGCGGTGGCTGACGGCGGCCCTCCGTCGCCATCGTCGTCGTCGTCGTCGTCGTCGTCGCCGTTGTAGTCGTACTCGTCGTGCCCCTCCACATCGTGACCACGGCGCGCTAGCGTACGTGTGTACCCGTATGGTCGTGTGTGTGTGTGTGTACGTATGTGTATGTGCACGTTCGGCGCGTTGCGGCCACCACTATCGATACATCGCGCGCGCACTCGCGCAGACACATATCGATATGTGCCCGGACGGCGTGTTCTAGCGTTCGGTAGATCTTTTTACCACGTCCGCGGTACCGCGATTATTATTCGTCGCCGTTGGTGTAACCGCTAACACGGTAACACGAGCGCCCCGTGTACACGCGTTTAATAATAATAGACGATAGATTACGCGAAAACGGCCGCCGCCCGAGTTCGTTGCCGGGCAATGCGACCAGAGAACGAAAATTAACGCTCCCCACACAAATACACATCCGCCGAGTCGGAAACACCTGTGAACGGAAATGAAACCGTCCGTCGAACGAACTAGATTCCGGTACGGCGGTCAATTTGTTTCGCCCAAAGCTCTAATCCGCCGTCCGCGTACAACGTCCCTGACACGTTCGTGACCCGGGACAACGTTACGGTCCGAGGTCCGTTCCGGCGACGAATTTCCGTTCGGTATTTATTATTAGACGACCGGCGGCCGGTATTAATATAATCGTACCCAGACAATCGTCCGATCGCGCGCGCACGTTGCGGCAGCGGCCCGTTGTATTCGCGTGACCGATTCATTTACCCCCTCCCCCCCTGTAATAAAAAGTTCCTTATTTTCCTCGAAAGTATAGACGCCCGTGTTGTTCGCTCCCTATAAGTCTATTCCACCGGCAACTCAATAACGAACGTTATTACGTTCGACGCGTAATACCGATCGTGATCACGACACGAATGTGTGTCGACGTTGGGCGCGCGTCTGAATTGATATCACGCGCGTTTGGTCCTTACCGTCCGCCGGGTAAATACCAAAAACAGAAAAGAACCGGTTCAATTTTCCGCGCAATCCACGTAATTACTATTATTCGTCGAGATACTTCTATGGTTGTCGAATAATACGGAAATCGTGAAAACAATATACGACGGTACCCTTTTTACTGGTAATCGTAGAATTCCCGTACAACTCCTGGTTCTCGACGAAAACGAAAATGTATAATCGTTACGAAACGGTTTTCGTAACAAACCGTGGCGAGTGACACGCACGCCACGAACAACGAATGAACGAGCCGGAATCACTTTTATCGTCGCAATTAGTAACAATCGACAAACCGATATTTATGAATTCGCCGAACCCGTATTTATTAGATTTCGTCTATAATTTAAACGGAACCGTCGGAATTGCGTTCGACACCGTGGGACATGAACGTGTCGACGAGTCGTATTTCGACCGACGAAAGACGTTTTACGTCGTCGTTCGTTCTCCACACCCGGAAAGTTCGTCGTCACTTTTTCGTACGTTTTTTTTATTCCCTATATTCGCGATTATTGTTATTATTATTATCATCCTAACCTAGCCGACCAATCGGCGGGTTGCGTATAAAAGACGCAAAGTGTACGGGCTGCTGCGCCTGGTTCGTGACTTCGGGAAATGGCACGTCCGATTGTCGTCCGGATGGGGAGGGGTGTAATTTTTCCGAAAGAAACCGATTTTAACACATTTCAAACGTGGTCTTTATAGTTTTATTATACAAATGTCCGTTAGAACTCGTGCTAGTCACGCTGCGACGATATGTTAACATACCGTGTGTGATGTAACCGAACGTTCGTATTATTTTTGGTTCGACGGGAAACGACATATTTCGGAAATTTTACGAAACGCTATTAAAATTTGTGCCGATTTTTCCCAAACACGCCCGTTGTGAGATCTATACTCGAGCCGACAATGAAACGAGAACGTTCGGCATACTTTCATACCCCGTGCTCGTGGAATAAAAATTAGGTAAGAAAATTGACGTTGACGGAGTTACAGACGAATTCAAAACCGTCGTGCGCTCATAAGAGGCGACTCGAGCTTAGTCTTTACAAGTAACGTTATAATTATAATACGCGTACAATAAAACGCGGCGCGTTTTTTTGTTTCATTTGTTTAGCGAGTGAACGAATAATAAAAGGGAGCCAAATTGTGCGTATTGCGTAACCTATCGATAACATCGCGGCCGCCTATGCGCCACGACCGTTACTATTTACAAACAAATATCATCGGTAAAGTAATACGTTGATTATCGTACGCCCTCAAAATCGTTTCGGAACGAAAATCGTCGCGACGGCGGTAACGTACGTGAAATAATATTCGTACGCAACTTTCAACGACGAGCACGTGCGACTGGCCGGCCGGGGCGTCCCATTAATGCGAACTATCCCGGCAGTTTGGACAAAATCGACTAATAAACGTTCCGCCGAAATTACCGTCCGAAACCGCGAAATTTACTTTTAAACGCGTCCACTTTCGCATCCGTCTTCGCGCGCGCGATTAAAGCGGCAATTTTCCCCCTCGCGTGAATCTCGTCGCGCGCTACGAATCGGACGAGTGGTCGTCGGCTCGGACGCGGCACAGCTGCTGCGCCATAACAGTGGCAACAAACGCGAATGGAGGAGGAGGAAAACGATCGTTCACGTAAACACGATACGGCCAACAAGGCGCGGTAATGCGAAAACTCGTCGTCGTGCCGGACGTCGGGGAATATACGCGTACGCGTGGAAAATACGGCGTGTCCCCGGGGTTTTCGACGCGGTAATCGTCACGGGACGGGTTCGAAAATCGACGGTTTTTTTCACCGAAATCGGGACAAAAACGACACAAAGAAACGCGCGCGGTTTTCCAATAATAATAATAATAATAATAATACGGAGAAGACGTTTTTCGGCCGCGATAATAAGGCGTCGCTCAAGTTCGGAATAAACACCTGCGCCGTATACGCCGCTCGTCCGTCGCGTGATTACGTAATATTGTAGTCGCGTCGTTATTTCGTCGTCCGTCCCGTTCGCCGTGGCCGCCGGCCATTGTGTAGCCTATAACCACGTACAAACGACTCGACGACGGTCTACCTTAGCTCTTTGTCAATTCGAGCTCCGTATATAATACGCGGACGGTGACGGTGGTGGTGGTGGTGGCACTTCTGACGTTTGGTTTTTGGAAATTCTGGCTTTCGCCCGCGGTGATTTACGACGGTCCGGGAATAAAACAAAAACGTGAAATAACACGTTTCGCCGCCGCCGTTATTGTTACCGTCGGTTTTTCTATTTTACGTTCTAAGTATTTCGATATATACAGTAGTATATTGGAAGGTACTCGTGGGGCGGCGGTAAATATGTAGAGACGTTTGGTAATTAGTCCCCCGTGATTTATAAAGGGCGCGCACGAATGCGGCGAATACGCCACTTTTGTCCGGATCGTTTTATTCGTTCGACTCCGGTCGCCGTTGCCGCACTTAGTCTGACAGCGAAGTTGTAGCGAACGCGGGTGGTGGTCATTTCCTAGGGTAACGCACGCGCGCGCGCGCTCTGTATTTAGGCCGAAGGTATACGCGATGATTTACACATACACGGTACCGTATCAAAAACGACTTATTATGGTCACGACGATGATGGCACACAAACGCGCGCGCGTACAAATACACGTATATATATGTGCGTAAAAGTATTTAGGGTCGATGGGAGACCGAGTAGTATTTTATTAATTCATTTACAAGCTTGGGACAAATTGAATTTGGAAAAAAATGTTCAGTCGATCATTTCTACATTGACCTACGTAAGCTATGGTGCCGTCATTAAATGGATGGGAAGGGGCACAGGGGATCCATGTATCGATCGATTACCGAATTACGATTAAACGCGCGTGACGTAAGTTACAATACGCGCCCGCGATTTATTTAATTATATTACGGTAGGTTAACTAACAATCGCCCGGGAAAAATAGAGTTTACGTAAAACAAAACGAATCTTTATAAGGGTTCGCGAACTATATTGACGTTCCACGGCTCTATTGGCATTTGGGCGGTAGCTCTAATCGAATTTGTTCGCTTGGGACGAACCGACGGGACGTTTAGAAATCGAATAATAAAATCCCCGACTAGATCGCGGATACCGTGTTTGTTCGTTCCACAAAACGTTGGACGGGGCAACCCTTGTTCGTCGAAGTCGTTCGAGCCGCGCGACGACCCTAAACTTTCGACAGATGGCGGCCGACAGGCGACGAGAAATGATAATATTAATAAATATTGGTGTATTTTGGATGGCCGCCGCGCCGTCGCTATAGTTTGGTTGTATGGCGGCGCGGGTGCGGAGAAAACCAGTTTTCAGAATTTCAGTCATCGCTATCGCCCCACTTCGCGTTCGCGTCTATTCGGGTCGTACGACGTTATCATTGGGTAAATACGTACTTACAGTCTTATACGACGAAAATATTAAAATCCAATCCACGAGTGAAAATGAGTAATTCGCCGCCGACGAGTAATTAAGACCATTAACAGTCACCTTAACGACCGGCGGCATAGAGCCGAGTCGTTTTATAGTGCGGGTACGTAGATCTCTAACGCTTGGTATCGGCCAATAGTAATGGATTTATCGATCGTCGTCCGTGTTGGACATTAACGAATAACGACGGCGAGCAATTCGTCGTACGCGATACGAAACTTCCTGGTAAAAAATACGCCCGCCGGCGAACTAAGAAAACCGAACAAATTCGTAAAAAAAAAGGAAACGACGCGTGTTATAAACTCGAATATTAATACGAGTTGACGATCACGGTTGGCTAAATGAAAAAAAGAAATCGTTCGTATCGCGTTATAAAATACTCGACGTTCGCTCGAAAATCGACTACAACTACAACACCAATTCGACCTGGCGTTCAGCTGGTTCCACCGCTGACGCATTAAAATTAACCCGACATAAACTACAGCCGTCTTCTTTGAACGATCCAACACTACAAATCAACACCCATTCAATAAACTGGTCTGAACAGGCCAAATACCGAATCGGCGTAACAATTGGACGGTAGTTCACTTTTGGTCAACACATTACTGATACGACTAAAAAAGCCACTCGCGCCCGTGGAATACTGAACCCTATACTTAACAGGAAAAGTCCCGTGCCTATCCAAACGAAACTCAAACTATACATATCCCCTATCCTCACGTATGCTGGATCCTCTGGGGCGCCCTTCATCGGTCCCTCACAGTGGAAACGCATCGAAACCGTCCAGAACATCGGTACATAACGGAATTACTCACTATCGTCAAAAATTCGATCCTTCCAAAATCGGCGAATTTCGGTTCAATCCAAGACTTTATTCAAACTCAATCCAAAACGGTGTTCTACAAAAATTCCTTTTCCAACAATGATTACATCCGTCTCCTTGGTAAAACGTACTCCCCGACAATCACGAAACCGTACCGATTAACTCGGACAAACTGACTACTACTAACCAATTCCCTCATTTCCATCCACTTACAAAAGCATAGGCCTGGGATAGTGAACCGCTTAGCCATCTCGAGCAAAGCAAAGCCGAAAATTGACTTGGGCACCGTCGCTTCGCTGAGTTTAGCTAACACAAACCGTATTGTCGTTTAGCGTACCGACTATTCAGGTAAAATGTTCGGTCACCCGTTACGAATATAATAATATTCGTCGTACCGCGGCGCAATATCGCGCGCGCGTTATACGGACCACGGGTCCGGTTATTTTTCGGTCGATCGTTGTTTCGTTAAGGATACGCCGTGAATTCGTCTCCAAAGCCGCTTCACTTTTGTCACCGAGCGTATTGTCGTTAGGTTAGACGACGGCCGATCGAAAGGGAACGTACGCGCGCGCACGAGTCTTTGTTGCGCAAACGAGAAGAAAACCCGTCGGTAACGCGAAGCCGTAATACGCGATTTTTGACGACGGCGTCTGGGCGAGTGGTCGGCTAACTTATAAATATGAATTACGCGCTACTGTTAGAACGTGTCGATCGACGGGATAACTGATACGCCGGGTAGGGTCCGGCGGAGAACAAGTGTAGTTTCGGTTTGTCGTTCGACCGTACGTGGAAAGTTCGGTACGAGTTTATTTTCCGGCCATATACGTATAAGACGAACGATAGAAACCGCTTAAAGAGGCGTATTTACGAGCGGACAACGATGAAATCGAAGGGGGCACGTGGGCAATTTTTAAAGGATCCCGATCGCGAGCAGTTCGGGAAATAAATTATCGCGGTGACGTCGTGTATACAATGTTGTTTCGTTGGAAAAGTCGTTAAACGAGACGGACATTGTCCGGACGACGCGCGCGCTTATTATAGCCGTACAATACGTACGGAAATAATATTAATCGTTCCGACGAGCCCGATTTGGAAGAAACGACTAGGTATTTAGGAGAAATTATTATGGTCGTTCGCGAATAACTTTACCGTCCTGTACCCGTAGTGCGGGATAACTCGTGCGTCGGTACTCGCTGGCATATTTAACGATATTGTTTTTCCTGTTTTTTCAAAAAGAAGCGCGGTAGTAGAAAAAATTCTAGCGCGTTACGCCGACGGATTCGAACGTAATAAAAACAACGCTAAAGCGGAATGTCGGCAAGTTTTAAAACGAGTCGGCGGCGGTTTGTTTTTGTTTTTTTGTAAATCCCGAAGTGCGGCGGACGCAATCTAAGGAAACGAATTATATTATCGAATCGTTTTGATAACGTCGTTGGCGTATGGGAACGAGTCGTCAATTATTTATCAAACTATTAAATAGCTTCGAACGAAGTATAACAGAGCAGTGTCTCGTCTCTGGAGTAATTACCATTTTCGCGATTTGTATTATTGCGTTTATAAATAGGCCCGCGCAATGTTTAGTTCTCCGTCGGTAATTTCGACGGACGCGATCGTATTATTCGCGTTCAATAACGAACGGTTGTATAAAAGAACGCGCGAAATAGAAAACTATGTACGTATATGCGCGTAAATAATGGCGCGTCTATTGTTTTTGGAGGAATAGTAAAGTCGGTACTAACGCCGCTAGTTGATATCAAGTTGATTCACCAATCACGAGCGTCGTCGTCGAACGTGTAACAGAACGTCGTCGTTATTTTCGTACGATATTACGAAAGAATGACGGACGAAAAATAAAACGATCGTAATATTCCGCGAGCGACGTCCCGAAGAAACGAAACGTAATTGTACGAACAATTTAGGCGTTAAATTCTCCTCGGCGCGGACGTTTATATAACGTAATAAAGAACGACCGTTTCGACGTTACGATCGTGCCGGCGATTTTTCTGTTACATTTTTTTTTTTTATTCGCGCGTAACTAAAATAATAAGATTCGTCGAGGTTTCCATTTTTATTTTATTTTTTAAACGACTATATTTATACACGCACTATACGGTCACGGTTATATACGTCGTATATTACGTCGAAACGTTACTTTTTTCGCGTTGATCCCGGGATTTCCGACGTATAATTCGCATTAGGTAACGAAAAAATATTCGCGGCAATAAACCGGAACGCGTTTTATTAGATCGACGGCGTCCCCACTCCTCGTTCTCGGTGTACGGAACACATACAACGTTGTAACGAGAACGGCGTAGTGCGGGACGAATATATCGATATTCCGACTGTCAGGCGCACCCCGGTGGCTTCGCGTTTCACGTTATTCGCGCGGATTGGCCTCCGCCCAACACATCCCGGCGCACTTTTAGCGATCGCGCGACAATACGCGACCGACGATTTCCTACCCACACCACCACAACCTCTCCACCCCCCCTTCCGCGCGCCATGTTCCCCGGAGGCTTTGGATTTCCAACGGCCCGACGAACTTAAATTACTCGGGCGGAGGGGAGGGACGAAGACGCGCGTAAACGGTGTCGCGTACAAACACACACGGACGCGCGCCCGTGTACGGGGCGTTGAACCGACGAAAAATACAATTTATCGCTCGGGTACCTACGCCGCCGAAGACGCGCGGTATTATCAATCCGCGCGTACGGGATGTCGGCGTCGTTATTTCACAACGTATTACCGTCTACGGCGACGCGTACGTATTATACCCACGACGATGGACGGTACAATAAACGAACACACGACCGGGTGTAAACCTACTCCGAAATACTACTGCCGCCGTACATTGTGTAGTACTGTCCGTATGTAATAATAATGGACTCGCGCGTCCACTGCCTTCGAAACGGCCATTGAAAACGGTTACAAAAATATACGCGCGCGCGCGCGTATGTACGCCGGTTCGTAACGAACTATTTCGGCTGTGTTGCCGTTGTTCCGTACGCGCCAGCCAGCCACCTACCTCTATTCATTTACACCCACCGTGTACTTATTTTTAATGAAGTCATATTATGCGGACCATTATAGGAATATAATAATATTCCGCCTTATTCCACCCGCTTCATGGGCCCGAACGGATAATGAGAACGCACGCACGGGTCTCATTGTCATTGTTTCGATTATAACGTAATTATTATATATTATGAACGTACAATAGTTTAGTTTATTATTATTTTTTTATAAAATTCGAGGATTTCGGTTGGTATAAATAAATATATATACGCGTAATTATAATTTTAGATACTATTTAATGAACAATGGAAAAAATCGTTAATTCTCGTCGTTTTAATAATTAAATTGATTAAAATCGACGGTATTTATTTTTTTTTATTATGTACTACGTATTACGCGCGGAGAAACCTTTCAATTATTTTCACAAAATAAACTCGAGCTCGTAAATTTGTATTTGTACGAAATTAAAACCAATCAGTACTCGTAAATTGCGAAACGTGTACAAAGATTGGTAGTAATAAAAGAAAAAACCGTTTAACGTTCGCAAAATCCGATCGTTTAAACGGGAATTGACATTTTTCGGAAATTATCAATATTTTTAAATAAAAACAACGAATAATCGCGTACAACTTCAACGTAACGTTAACGTCAATACAATTATAACGAAACGTTTTTAATGATTATGTAATTGGGCCATTCCGTTTTTTCTTTAAAGATTTTTCGCCAGTAATTTATTTAATGACATCCGAAAAGTGTTAGAATGTAGAAGAAAAAAACAAGTGAATTCCGGTCGATAAAGTCGGTAGCGTAAAAATAATAGAAATATGTTTATTCGAGGGTAAAATGAGTATCGCTAGAAAGAAGCTATTTTTTCAGTTTTTTCTCGTTTTTTTTTCTTTATAGTTATTTCAAAAATCGAACGGAGCTATAAATGTTTAAAGTTTCGCGGCGGGCGGAGGGAAATGTAACAAAATCCATAAGATAGGAAAAAAAGGTTCGAAATAAAAGTCGTTTTAAATTGCGAATAATGAGTACTACCAAAAAATGCTTTTAGATAATATTGTCCTCGAAATCCGAAAAGAATAAATAAAATTATTTTTAGTCAATAATTTTCTGGCGGAACGACAACATTTTTTATTAATATATTTATAGAGCGAAGGGAATTCCGTCGAAATTTGTATTTGAATTATAAATCATGAATTATGTAACGAGTATACAATGATGAAAAAGAGACGGTGGAATAATTTAGAATAAAAAAAAAAAACCGTTTTATTCATTTCGATTTATATTCATCAGCCAATTACCGTAGTACTACGGTCAATACTCGCTTACTATTTGCGCGTTCGAGGTGTTTATAAATATCTTTTAGACTCGGCTTTTGTCGCGCGATACGAAATTGAAATTTTAAAATATTCGTTTCGATATCGGTTATTTCTAAATAATTATTAACATTCGACAAATCGAACGTATCGTTTACACGATATATACGTACGGCTACGCAAAGAGACGAACAGAGCCGCCCCCCCTCACGCGTAATTTATATAAACACGGAACTACAATTATTTACGGGAACCGAAAAAACAGAAAGCACGGCGAAATTCGGTCGCGGACCAAATGTTTCGGTACCGTGGTATCGTTTGGTCGGTTTTACCGCGAGTACAAGGCGCGATAAACAATAAAAAAATAAACATATACGTCGCGTGTACGTATTACCGCGTTATCAATAATAAATAGTCGTTCGTAAAACTGTCGGGAATTCGTTTCGCCGTCGGCCAGGTGGCGTGGCGTTCCGGTAACGTCGGGAAATACTAGCCCGTCCTAAATCGGTCGTTCCCTAGGGAGGCGGCGGCGGTCTCGTCGAATTTCGCGAAAAAAATATCCCCCGTCCCGGGACGGTTACGCGACGCGGGTCCCGGGCGCGTTCTATGCGTACGACGACGTCTGACGAATATCGTACCGGTTACGACGCGCCCGGTGCGTAGCGTGCAGTGCCGTGCGCGTCCGGCGTCGCGTTTCGCGGCCGAACGCCGTCGGGTATCCGAAATGTCGGACGAACGACGAGTGAAAACGATCTACCGATTTGTCCAGATACCGTCGCGACGGGTGTGCGGTACGTTTGATAAAAAAACGCGCGCGCGCGTACACTACCGGGAAACCTATAAAACGTTATTCCCCGTCGCCGTCATTCGAATACACACACACACACACAAGATATTCGACGATTAAAACAACAAATAACACGTTTCGCCGAGGGAAGAAAAAATCAATAGGCTCCCCGAGTGTGTTTAATTTATCATCTGCCGCAGTGTATTCACGCGCGCGCACACACACACACACACACATACACACACACGAGCGCCCTCACACACACACACACACACACACGTGACACGACGTTGTCGCGTTATTATCGAGCGTGATAAAAAAAACGACGATAGGGTATAATAATTATTAGCGATGTATTTTTCACGCGCGGGCGAGAACGTAAAACGAAAGGAAGCGGTGGGACACGCGCGTTGTATCGAAAATAATCCGCGGAAGACGAAAATGGACGGACTGGAACGGTGGCGTCGGCGTGGGGGTACGGCAGTGGTGTCGGTGGTGGAGGAGGATGAGGAGGTATCGATCACGTTATTATTTTAGGAACGCGTGTCGTACACACACACATTGTACGGTCGTGGTTGTCGGGGCCGTGCGTGTGTGTATGTGTGTGAGCGCGATCGACCGGAGGACACGACGAACGAAAGAAAACGCGTTGGGTTCGTATCGCGCGCACGCACGCGTACGTAATAAATACCAACGCGTAAAGGATTGCGGCCGTTGCGTACGCGGAGCGGCGGCGCTACGCGAAGAGGAAACGATTACGTTCGGTCGGGGCGGCGGCCCGTGCGCGCGCGTCTCCTACTCGCCGCTGCGTGCGTGCGTGCGTGCGTGCGTGCGTGCGTGTACGCCGCGGCGACTACGACGAGACGTTCTTGCTTGCTTCTCCGTCGCCTCACCAAGGCGGCGACCACCGCCGATTAAATCGCGTGCCCTCGGCGTGGCCCACCGCGTTCTGGAGTCGTGTGTACGCGACGGCGTTACTACTCTATTTTTTATTATTATTATTACGACGACGAGCGGGGTGGCGAACGTGAGGGAGAGAGAGAGAGAGAGAGAGAACGTCGACGGAGTGAGACGAACGAAAATCGATAACGAATATAATCGATAGTTCTGGTGGCGGGGGGGAGTTGACGCGATGTGGGACTCGTCGTCTCTCGGCTCGTGTATATATTATACACTCGCGCGCGTCGTGTGTGTGAGCGCTTAGCTCGGGCGCGCGCGCGCGCGCGCGCCAGCGTATTTTATTATACGAATTTTTTCTTTTCCTCGTGATTAGAAGAGGCGAGCATGCGCACAATTCCCCGGTACGCGCGGCCTCCGCGTAATAATATAATGTAAATCGCGTTTCGTCGCGTGTTACCCTACCCTACACGCCGTCGCCGCCGCCGCACGATCGCGCTGCCGCCGCCACCCGCACGCCGGCGAAGACGACGCGACCATTGACGGTTGTTCCGCGGTGCCGACCGCGGCCGGCGGGGCGGCACAGCTGACGGCCGTCGTCTCTTCTCCTTTGAAGACGAACCGCGCGCGTGCGCGCGCACGCACACACACACGCACACACACACACGGTTACTCGTCGTCCTCTCACTCTCGCTCGAGACGATCGTCTTCCGTGTTAACCGTCTCTCCTTTCCCCTCTACCCATCGTCGGCTCGTTCTCGTCACACACACACGCGTAACACACACCGCACGCACGCGCACACACAGGCGTATACTGTACACGGTCGGAAAGGAACGCGCGCACGCACGTCCGACCGCCCGCCGTACGTTCGTTTTGTTTATGTTCGCGTCCCCTTCGCGCTCGCCGTCCGCTCGTCGACAACAACGAGGACGTCACCCCCGCGCGGCCGATGCAATAAGCACAAGGTGCAACGACGTCGTCGCCACCGCCACCGCCACCGCCACCACCACCACCACCGCCACCGTCCCCGCCACGCAATATTCTCCATTACAAACACGCCGCCGCCGTCCTTCACCCGACGAGTAGTACGTTACACTCCGGGGGCGCAACGTTTTTTCCGCAGAATTTTCGACGAGAAATCGCGCGTCTCGTACCGTCGCAACGCATCGCGACGTGTGTACACACACACACACACGGTATTCTCGCGTAACGTAAAGCCCACGAACGTACATATGTGTACGTCGTGCACGTCCGGTAGAACGCGAAAAACCTAACCTGTGAGGGGTGGGGGCGTGCTGGTAAACCGTTCGAAAGGGCCGAAAATTGTTTTGGTACGTCGCCTAGTCCGTTCAAAAATATCGTAACCGACCAGCCGCCATAATATAAATAGGTTAACCTTTGAAATTCGTTTAGTCGCCTAATATTCGTTAAGCGCGAACGTGTCGGTCCTGTATTCCGAAAATTCCGCCCACGTTGTAGCCAACGAGCGTTTAGAAAAACGTACGTACGCTAATTAGCTTCTACGAAACGAACGCGCGTTACAATTCGTCCACAAAAACTACGGTTTTTTTAAACCCTCGACAATTTTACGTACGACGCGTAAACATATTGAACGCTATTTCTTAAAAAATATTCGCGTTCGAATAAAATATCTAATAATTTAATAATTAATACGGTTTAATCAATCAAATCCACGTCTGTCGATCGGCACAAATTCGCTTTTAACTGTTATCTTTAAAAACGAGTTAATTCGAAGCCGCGCTAGTTAAATCACATTTTTTTTTTTTGGGGGAAGGGGGCACATTTTGTTGCGCACTGTGGCACGAATGGTAAACCGCTGATGGAACAAACCCGATCTAGCGTTCGATCGAATTGTACACATTTGAAGAACGTAACGCAACAATGTCATAAATAACCGAATACGAACCGCGTTACGTAACGTCGAAATGCTTTGACCTTGACGTTGTAACTCGAAAAATTGTGGGTTTTTGTTTGTTTTGAGATAAACGAGCGTAAAGAATACATATTGTATTCCCTCGTGGGAATTCGGGACTACGCGTTAGACATTTTGTGGAATACTATTCAATTATTAGAAATTATTTTTATTAAAAATGTAACCATATAAAGGATATCTATTTGATCAAAAAAAAAGACCACACTGTACTAATAAATAACGATAAGGAAAGACGCGCACATTTCGGAATTGTAAACGTTTTCGAAATTACCATTTGTTATATTCGTGTTCGGACGGTGTGCTTCGTTGTTGGGCATCGTATCGATGTTTTAAAAGAATAGTTAATGGTTTCCTGTTATCTAAATTTTTTCCAGGCGTTTTTGCATCCCTTATTGTGAATAATAAAAGAAAAACGTTCTTTCAAGCAAATTAGTTCTGGTCACTAACAAAAACGTGGCTAACAAAAAGCGAATTTGTATTCTACGAGTCACGACCGATGAATAGTACAGAAACTTGTCGATTCGGTTAAATATTTGGTTTATTCTCAAACTACAAAACGGTTATTGTATTCAATTAATCTAATCGTACTTGTTTTGTTATTTTTGACATTGTATTTATCGATGTTTTTCTCTCTTTCACTACGCCAACAATATCGTTTTATTATATAACCAAAAAAAAAAATAATAATAATAATACCGCTCGTATTTTATTAAAGCCTCGCGTAAATTAAACATCGACCACGCGCGCGTACGTTGTCGTATAGGTTATCTTTATCGGTGATCCTGTAGGGCGTTGGTCAAATTTCAATGGTATACGAAAAAAAAGAAAGAATTTCCACGCTGTACTCGTGAGAATTTCAATAGGTTAAAAAAAGACGTTCGAAAAGAAAATCGTATCCATTTATTAAGGCCGAATTCCCGCTCAACAGGATAGTTATTATCGTCCACGTGTCATCCTCGTTTGAAAATAGCTTGGACTCTCCCCCCCCCTCGAAATAGTCCGGTGTAGCCGTAGGTGTTACGGCGTTAAATAAATAACGCGAATTAATTATTATTTCGTTGATTCGTACTATTCAGCGGTCGTGGTAAAATATACGAACGGTTCGATCGTCGTTCACCCCAATCTTATCGCGTCTTATATATATATATATATATATTTGATTTTTTTTTCGGAAGATTTCCTTAACGAACGCGAACTCGCACGCCCCACGTGCGTGTATACACGAACGTATCTATTGTAGTTTTCAATTATCGCAAAATAAATACGAGGAAATTCGATTATACGCCGCCGTGTTTTCCGTTGCCCGAAATCGGTTCCGTTTACTTTCGCGAGCAAAGCCGGGACGCGCCGCCGAAATGTTGACTCACCCGCGTACACGCGTTCGAGATTTTAGGGTTGTCGCGTCCACTTCCCGTGCGTCCCCGGAGCGCACTACGCGGTGGCGAAGAATTATGTTAACTAAGTTTCGGTTGCCAGGATGTTTGCATTTTATTTCGAAACGTTCGTTTGCGCGTATTGCACGTATTAATACGTACGAGGACCGTCGTACATTTTACCCGCGCGGTTATTGCGTTTTGTACCGTGTACGAAATGTACGCGTTTGGAATTCGCGTAATTATTATTGTATGGAAACGAACTGCGCGGCAGTCTACGCCGCGCGTTTTCGAAATATTTAAAATTCGTTCTGTATCGACGCGATAATAAGTGGCCGACGATCGATTCGTGTACACGTTTTTCAATTTATCGGTTCGGAAATAAACGTACTGTAACTGTTACGACTTACCCGAGTTGCTCTATTGAAACCGTCGATCGATTTGATCGATGTTTAAAAACGAGATTCGACGATTTTTTCGCTCGTAACAAATTTATATATATATTAATTTCACGGTCGTTGGCGAGACGCTTTTGTGTGTAGTACCCCGTGCGTATAGAATAAACGCGCGCGCATATATATTACACACGAATAGTAGACAGCCTCAACGTACGTCGCTGTAAATAATTATACCTTTGGAAAATCGCGCTCGTACACCATTAGAAGACGCCTTCTAATTTCTCTATTTCATTTCGTAGGTGATCATAACCTAACCGGATTCCCACACCCGAATATGAAGAAAAAGCGACGATAATAAAAAAAAAAAAGTAAATACCGCTCGGTAACCTTCGGGAAACAAAATGTTTGAACTGGGTGTATATATATGTGTGTGTGTGTATAGCTTATAGATGCACTCGTACAAAACGTACCGTTATATATTCGAACGAATATCGTTCGTGATGTTTTTAATATTTGTCGTATAGTCGTGTGTACAGTTGTCGGCGGTGCGCGTGTTGTGAACAAATTTTTCGACCGACGTAAACGAAAAGGGCAAATTTTATCTACCATAACCCCCATGACACACGGGATGGATATCGCACCGCCATGTGTTTTGGTCGGGCGATAAAAAAAAAGTGCAATCCGATCCCTGAGGGGCTCTAATGCAGGCTCTCACTCTCTCTCTCTCCCTCTCTCTCTATCTATCTTCTCCGTAATACGTATAATATTATATAGCTCACGCAGTCGGTTCGCAACTGGCGCAGTTCACTCTTATTATATTGTACACATGTGTCCCGACGAGCGGGCGCGCGCGCACCCTTTTATGTACACTATTTT